>NDFZ01004396.1:31407-81999 GCA_002192655.3 Mamestra configurata
CCCGCGACGACGCCAAGTATATTTCGTTCCCTTGACGCCATACATTTTATCTTGTCATCGCCCTGGCCGCGCGCCCTATCCGCTTTGTATATCAAGTCCCTTACGCGGAGTGACAAGAGATATCTTGTCACTCTGTTTAAGGTACTTAATGAGAGTCAGACATCTCACTCTCAGAGATACCAGCTCTTACCAAACATTAGAGAAACTAGATTTTGCGGTTACACGGTTTGTAGGAGCTAAGGGTTTTTCCTGAGGGTTTTTGAAAAGTTTGGAAGGCACTTCATACTTGCCAGTCTCAAAAAAAAATTGTTTAGTGTTGATATTTTATCGTTTTTCTATTGTTGTGTCATGTAGGTATAACGAGTTCAAAAATGGAACACTTGACAAATCAATATATATAAGACTCTTCCGTTACTGACTGACTGACAGACAACGCACAGCCGAAACTACGGATCGTAGAAAGCTGAAATTTGCCATGTAGCTTTCCTACACTCCTTAGGGGAGCACTAAGAGAGGATTTCCCGAAATTCTTACGGGAACGAGAAAAAAGGGAATATGCGTGTACGAAGTCGCGGGCAAAAGCTAGTTGTCTACAAAATTTAATAAGTTGGCGGGTAGAGAATACGTAGGCTCCTAGGTGAATACCAAACACTGATTCTGTTACTAAACGAATTAAGAATTTGATAATCAGTACCTATTTTTATTAATCATATGGTTACAAATTTTTATGATGTATATTTTGTAGGTTCACTCATATTTAAATGATAGAGGGAGGAAAAAGGTATATTTCCTTCTTTCAATCTTCCTTTTGTGACACGTCCATTTTCACATAGTGCAGTTTTAAATTCCAATATTTAAAATTCCTCCGTTACTGGCTGACTGAGTGATAGAGTGAGTCGCTGAGTGACTGACAGACAACGCACTGACGGAATTATTGGTCATAGAATACGAATTTTCTACAGGAACGGGAAATAACGGGATATGCGCGTACGAAGTCACGGGCAAAAGCTAATTTTGATGAAAAATATTGGGATTTAGATATGCTACTTGTAAGAACTACAACGTATTCCTTCATAAAATATTTGTAGAAAAGTAAATTATGCAGAAAGCAAGGATTCTACAAACAATGATATCTTAGACTAGAGATTTTTCTAGCAATTACCTCTACAAGGATGTTTTGTGCGGAACCAAGTCGTTAGGCAGGCATGTTTGTAATATGTATTTCTTTTTCTTAGCTCCTGAAACTTCTTTGCTGATATTTTTATGGAATAGTTTGGTTTTTACAAACAAGGAAGTCAAACTAGTCGAACTAACTTGTTAAAACAGGAATGTCGTTCACGGATGTGATATCAGCTTCAAAAAAACACAAAAGAATCTAGAAATATTTTGGATTTATTTTCCTCAAAGTTTTGTCTAAATTATCATGACTTAATATTATTTATACAATGCTTAGTTAGCTGGTCAGTCTTGAGAATCCCTCGTAATTATCTCAGAGTGTAAAACTTGCTTTTTCAACATTTTTCTCTTGAAAATCCCAAGTTCCTTGAATTCCTCTTTCGGAGTTCGCAACAAAAATTTTCCTGTAAATTAAATAAAAGGTCCCGTCATGAGAGAATTCTTCGTTTAAGTTTTTATGGTTCTGTACATAAAGATATAGATAAGGAAGAGTCAGATTGTAGCGGCATCAATGCCACCACATGAAACAACTAAGAAATTTGTACGGCAACAAAAAGAACCGCAACGCCATCTATGACGAACTAACAACGAAATCTTGCATCGCGCAAGCAAAGTTCTCCGTGCGATTTGAACATATACAACAGTCCGAATATCAACTAACGGTCAGTTGCCCACCAGACACAACAACCGTCTGGTTCGGAGGATCCTCCCATTTCCAGTGGAGGTATGCGGGACTTTACTCTGTGTACTGCATATATCTATAAGATTTTGCAGTAATTTATTTATCAAGTCAAAAGTAGTTGCACGCAAAAGGAGACGATTCCTAGTTCCTAGTTCATTTCCTAGTATCTATTTAGTTGTTCTTTTCCTAGTAAATTAACCCAGCTCCGGTACAGACGTTTAAAATCTCATATTTTCGAGTTACAAGCGGAGTAAAATAATATACCGTCACCATGGCTAACATTAGTTTTTAGGCTATCTTTGTCATGCCCTGCAGCCTAAACGACTCGATGGATTTTAACAAATGAAGAAAATTAGATTTGCCTTGATATACTGAGCGACACAGGCAATAAGGATTTTGAAAAAACAACAACATGGCGGTTAAAGCGTCGACGTATTTTTGTGACTTCGTCATGTGAGGTATGAAAATAAGAGGTTCTTAGTGGCACTTAGTGGCAGTAAAGATAACTGCTATTATAAAGTAATCTTATAATTCTTGGTCAACATATTTGAGGATTTGTTTTTATCCAATTATAATGCAACTTTGAATTGTATTTGACTTCAAAATTCAGTGATAAGCTTAAAATTGTTCAGTGAACATATCTAATTATTAATATTTTTGTCCAAAATGAGTTTTTATGAAGAACGCCTAACAAACTTCTTCGGCCAAAAAATATATGTTAGCCACCTGATAGAGAGATAGTGGTAGTAAATTCTATTACTACTCCCCTTATTCTACAATCTGAGATATAAATCATTAGCGCCGGAGCTGGGTTAATTTTGTGTCCGCCGTGTCTTCTATAATTAAAATTGGTTACAAACTTGTATAATTAGCATTTTTTAATATAAAACTAATTTTATAACTGCTTTTTCGGCAATGTATGAGATTCATTCATCATCTGCCTAGCCTTTCCCCAAATAAAGTGGGGTCGGCTTCCAGTCAAATCGGTTACGTTGAATAAAACTAGTTCGACCAAGGTAATAAATCACTCGATGAGGAAGAAGGTACAGTTGTAGAAATACCAAGTCTAGAGCCAAGTTCATACTTAGCAACAATCATAATTGCTGCTTCAACAATACTAATTATGGAGGTCGCATCTCATAATATTACAAGACATTTTGCCACGGCAAGGCCGCTTACACAATTTCCTATCATTACCGGAAAGTGTAGCTTTCAAAAAAATTTTTTAAGCAAAAATCCTTTAAAACATTTTTGGGAAAATTAAAATTTTGTTCTTAAGGCGATAAAAATTCTTTCGAATAATTAAACTGAGGGTCGTAATAAAAATAACGGTCATCCTGTTTTATTTTTTGGAGGTAAAATGGAATTTCTGAATGCTGTAGGTAGCATTTTAGTTTGTTAAGTCCTAGCGAATGGGATTGGGCGAGAGATACATATAGTTATGTATACAGAATGTTTCAGGATCGCAGTGGGAGCTAGAGGAAGGCCTAAGAAACACTGACTTGAAGACTAACTGCCGGTCTCAATAACGGATTTACCTTTGACCAACTGTCAAATTAGCTATCAACAGTAGCTGAAACGTCATGTTTGCCTTTCAAACATGACGTTTACGACGGATTGGTCGAAAAGGGCAGACACCGAGAGTAAATTTATTCGGTGATGCCAACTTTGGAATTTAAATCAGGGAGCTGTCTTATTTACAGTTTTGTAAATATACGAAGATCAAATTGAATTACCCTATACATTAATTATTAGAGGCTGATGAACCCGTAGCAAAAGTAGTTACTTCAAATTAAAAGTTTAGATTATTTTAATTTTTTTGACATAATACTCGTAAAACGATGCCCATCAATCAAAATCAAATCAAATTTAATTTGCATTTTTGGAAATGAGTACTAACTTTAAAGCTACGTCACTGCCACTAAAGTGATAAAAATATGACAAGGAGCAAAGTTTATACTTACAACAATCAACAGGCAGGACGCACAAACTCAAACCATCATGGAACACATAGCCGTTCTTGCAGTCACAGCTGTTGTACCGACAGCCGCTGAAGCAAGTTTTGTTGACATCTTGGAAGTCGGAGCAAGAGTTGCCGCAGTGGTTACCGCAGCCAGATGTGGCGTTGTAGTCTCCGTCGCAGCTAGCTGAAATATTTATGTTATATTGCTATAAGTATCTATAAGAAACCGTTTGTTTAGTGGATGATTTCGAGACTATAGTGGACCGTCTTGAACCATTGAGTGGCAAAAACCGCTATTTAGATTATATTTTTAAAAGATATTACTCTACTTTAGATGTTATTGCTCGCGACATGGTGAAACAACACAATACGTGTGCATTTATTTTCCATAATTTTGCTATAGGTAAATCATCATCATTTCAGCCGGAGAACGTACATTGCAGGACACAGGCCTCTCCTAAGTGTCGCTACACCGTTCGGTCCTGTGTGTTTCATACACAGCAGATTCCCGCGGCATTCCCCCAGACAACCGGTCGCATAGTTTTTGAATGTGTAACGTTAAAATAACTGTTGACCTAATATTAAAGTTTGATGTATCATAAAGCCTACAACAGGTTTCTTGTACTATTGTTGACGTTAAATGTGTATTACTAATTATATCTGCGGTTGGGTATAATAAAATAACTGCCTGAATGAAATCATCATAATTGTATTAGGTAATCTTTACCTTTATTGTGGTTTCAATTACGAATAAAGCACCTATTCCTTTTTTTGCCATAAATGGTATAATTTGAAAATTTGCATTGATTGAAAATATGTTATCTACACCTTCTAGACCATTATTACTGTTAACATGATTACTTCTTAGATTATAATTTATCTCGTCTGTTGGAGATGTTTTGTATTCTGGACTATTTGAAAAACTTAGCAAGTCTTGGATTCATTAAATTCGGCCCATTGTCTTTAATCAGATTCAATGCTCGTGGGGATTTGTTCCGTTGATTTACATCCAATGTTACAAATTGAACGCAAAAAGTGGTGGTTAATGGTTTCCATTCCAAATCAATAACTGTTTCATCAGGGGTGCCTCGAGGCTCGATACTGGGCCCTTTATTATTTATTTTATTTATCAATGAAATTGACATGTGCTTCAATTTTGTACAAATAAAAAATACGGTTGTGTTATTAGATCTGCTCTTAAGCCTAAAACTGCTTGAAATAGAAAAAGTTTTATTAATTCTAAATTTTTACTTTACACAGATGAGCTTAGTCTTGAGACTCATCAAAATTATACTTGACTGTCAACTGCTTCAACAAGACCTCAATCATCTTGCAAAGTATTGCACTAAAAACAAACTACAAGTCTAAATGTTGTGGTATTAGCTTCACTAAGAATAAAAAAATAAAATGTTATTTAAATATCCCTATGAAATACACAGTGAAATCACATCTTTGTGTGATGAGCAAGATCATTTGTTCTGTGTCTGGGTGTAATTTGTCTATAATCCTATGTATGTATTTAGAAATATATAAGTATGTTTATCAGTTGTCTGGTTGCCATAGCACAGGCTCTGCCTAGTTTGGGATCAGATGACCGTGTGTGAGTTGTCCCAAGATATTATTATTATTATTATAATGAGTTTGATCCGCGACTAGTGTTATATAGTTCCCAGAACATGCCAGGTGTGCGCACGACCTGTATTCCTTTACTTCCAGCACCTCTTCGTCGCCTTACAAGCAATTTTAATAAGAAATTCTGCAGTTTAGATCTGTTTGCTTTACCGCATAGAAAGTTTAGACTCATGTTACTTAACATATTTTTGACACTGTTGTTCCACTTATGCGGCACTATTTACAGCTTTATGTTCTGTTGATACTTTACTATTTTTAGGGTTCCTTACCCAAAGGGTAACCAACGGAATTCTATTACTAAGCCTCCGCTGTCCGTCCGTCCGTTCATCCGACCGTCCATCCGCCTGTCTGTCAGTGGGCTATATCTTAAGAACCGTAATAGGTAAACAGTTGAAATTTTCACAGAGTGTCTATTCTGTTGCCACTATACCACGAGACGTGTTCTTTTTTCGGTTTGTGGTATGGAACCCTTCGAGTGAGACCTTGTGTGTTGTTTACAACACTAGTCTTAAAATGTACGAAATTGTTTCTTTGTGTATCAGAGGAGAACGTTGTTGATTTTACATTTGTATCATTTATGTATTCTATCTTTTTACAATTCTAAATAATTTAATTAATAATTTATTTAATTTTTTCAATTCTTTTTCCCAAATAAATAAAATGCTTTAATTACCGCGATTTAATACCACCACGTGCTTCAAGAATTTTAGGTACATTTCATTCGTTGTAGTCAGTCTTACTATGCTTACTTAGGAAACTTGACGTACCTACCCGCAGACCACAAACTTGACTCACTTCTTAGTTCCTACCGACTTTGGGCGACTTCAAATAACAAACTTATTCCACCTACACTGCAGCTGTGTAATTTGTTCTAAATTTAAAATTTTAGATTGGTAATTTCTTGAGTAAAGTACTAATTCAACATTTCGATTCATTCAGTTTCTCTCAGTTGCAAAGAAAGTATTTAAATATTTGTTCGAAGATATCGTAAACGGTTTATGAATGTGGATAAGGATAGGGGAAACCAAAGAGACGATGGACGGATTTTGCACTTTTACCTATACTGCAACACCTGCGAGCTTGAATCAGAACAGTGGCTACCACCAGAAAAACTGACTCAATAAAGCTCGAGGAGTCCCAAATAAAGGAATCAATTATCTTAAATACTGCAACGAAACTAACCAGAAAAGATAGAAAGCTGCAAAAAAACCGTAATTCCTACTTTCCTGCTTATCAAGGAGGTAGAACAGAACTAGGCCAATTAGTACCAAAGGACATTTGCCACTGTGGTAGAGCCCAGTTGCCAAGCACCATGGACGACGATGGATGGATTATGTGGAAGACCACATGGCTAGAAGAGACGTGATTATTGTTAAGGCGACAAATAGAGAATTATGGAAGAAGTGGACATGCTGCACCGACTCCGAATACCAGCTGGTCTATTCTGTCAACATCTCATCGTGGAAACTTAGGAGGAATGAGCGTGAAGTGAACTGCCATTCCATTTTGTTTTCATGGATTGACAGCTCACTACTACATGTTCACTTCACTTAAGTTTACACGGTGAGAGGTTTACAGAATCCCACTGCGGTACTATGCGGGCTACCAAAGTATAATGATCAATCACTCTATCGTGCCCGGCAATGTTAAGAAGCGAGTTGTTACAAGGTAAGCGAAATGCAGCCTAAGATCGGTTTCGCACTGCAGCCGATCCGAATCTGTGAAAATACGTTCCAAAGTAGTCATAGAACTATTTGTACGGTAGACGCACTAGATCCAACTCCCGTCATCCGATTTCTCTCCGGAAGAAATATTGACGGAGCAAAGTAGTTTATGAACGCGTTCGTATTATTTCGTATACAAATCGGACATATCCGCGCGGCTCGACAGCGAAGCGGGGCGTGGGGTGGATTTGGATCAGAGATCGGATTAGTGCGTAAGCAATATCCAAATTCTGTCCAAGTTTTTTTGACTCTAGATCCGTATTTTCACGAATGCAATGTAAAAAGCAATATCCGAATTCGGTCCATACCGTCACGGATTCGGATCGCATGCAGTGCGTAACCGCTCTAAAGACAAGAGGATTATGATAGCCTAAGTATTGTTTTATACCAATTAAAATTGTTGTATTGTTAGCAATGGGTTAGACCCGTAATGTACTTAAATAGGTTATTACAATGTGTACGTGATTTTGTGCTTTTTTTCCTCGGAATAATTTCTTTTAAAACTTGAGGTAACGTTATCAAGGGAAAAGTAGTGTTGGTTAATGACATCATGATCACCATGCCGTTGTTTGCGAATAAAAATAAGTTTTAGTTACTGGGTAGTTTTACCGTTTAAAAACGTGCAAGATTTATCGAGAAGTTCTCATGTGTGCATTATTAGGTATGTATTTGTGTATGTTACTACAAGAAGATAGGACTCCATACTATTCTTACTAATATTATAAATGCGAAAGTAACTCTGTCTGTCTGTTGCGCTTTCACGCCTAAACCGTTGAATCGATTTTGATGAAATTTGGTACAGAAATCGATTAGACCAATAGGCTTTTGTCGCGAGAAAAGGGGTTGAAATAGGGGATGGAAGTTTGTATGGGAGTTCGTCATTATTGAAGATAAAATCTTTGTATTTAGGCACTTCATAAAAAATAAATGAAATTATTCCAACCGTTTTTGAAAAATTTGTAAAATGACTGCAAAAGTAACTATGCCACGCGGACGAAGTCGCGGGCAGAAGCTAGTAATATTATGAATATGAAAGTTTGTGTGGATGGTTGGATGAATGTTTGTTACTCTTTCACGCAAAACCCCCTAGTTTTGATAAATGTCGCTTATACATCAATACAACACAAAGGCATTTATAAAGGGTGTAGTATTAATTACATTTGGGAGGATAAACATCCAATCCACGAACCCTAGACATCAGTACCTATGCATGGTCCTGAGTGCTCACTTTCCGGTCTGCACCGGTAAGTGGCCCTCCCATAGGAACACCAGTCGACAGGTGATTCAGATGAGGTTTAAAAAGTCGAGATGGAAGTTGGCAAGCTGAAATTGGTGTAAAATAATATTAAGTGTATGTTTCCAGATAGCAATAGAACTCCCAATCGTAAAGTTTCTGCTATTTAACTGTTACTGAGATATTAAATAATTATCTAATAATGACTGGAACGAAGCCCCTTCAAAGTGCTGGAAGAGTTCCGTAGGTATTTAACTGAAAAATATTTGTGGTATGGGGGTAAATCTCCATCGAAATATAATTATTTTTAACCGACTTCCAAAAAAGGAAGAGGTCCTCAATTCGGTGGCTGTTTTTTTTTTGTGTATTTACACCGATTACTCCGAGGTTTCTGATCCGATTTATGTGATTATTTTTTCTTTCGATGCGGTACACTTGCCATTTAGTACCGTACATTTCATTCAGTTTCGCCCAGCAGTTTCTATTTTATGAGCACTTTGCTTCCTTGTAGCTTACTTGGATAATGTAATTACGTCGTCTTAGTAAGCAAAATGATGTCGGGTATCGGGCAGTATCACAACTAAAAAGTGAAAAAACACTTTTACAAAAAAAAAAAGAAAATGTCTTTTATTATTTGTTCTTAAAACGGCAATAGAAATACAGACTCTGAAAATAAAACTTACCTACTATTACAGTTCATGAGATACAGCCCGCTGACAGACAGACGGACAGCGCGGGTTCAGAAACCAAAGATCTATCTTACCGTAGAATTATTCAATTATTTATAGAATCCAACTTACGGCAGTCCGTCTTCGGTATGCACGTTCCGTTGACATCGCGAACCATGCCGTCTATGCACACACATTCCGGCTTGCAGAGCGAAGTGGCCCCCCCGCACCGGATCGGATGGCCCAGGTCGTCACACGTCTTTGGTCCACAGTGGGAACACTCCACGTTCACCTCGTTTTCTTTGCATACTTCCCGTTTCACGACTGAAAAAATTGGTTAATTAGATTTATGGAGCAATTTTTTTTTTTGTAAATTCTGGTGGAGTTGTTTATTTTTATAAATATTATTTTTAATATGAAACATCGTTCGTGGTGTGGCTATTTATTTATTTATTTTATGTTATTTTCAAGATTCAGGTCAAAAGAAGCATTTGGAGAAACAAAACATCTTACTAACGATGATCTATTTGATAGCGAAAGATGGTCGAAAAATTACAAAAATATCCAAATATAATATTTATTTTAAAAACTAGCTAAGCGATTAGCGGATTCTAAATTAAAATTATCTATAGAAAACTAAAAAGAATCTGCTAATAAATGTTAGGGAAAAACCCCATCACAATTCGACAGCGCATGTCAATTTCATACATTTTGACATTCGTTATTGCTGAAAGAATGTCCGAGTTTTGTCTAGAACCTCCGATCATCAAATATACCGTAGATACGCATCGTCATTAATGACAAACACTCGGCCAAAGCCATAAAAAAAGTTTGGATGCCATTCTTCCGAATCGTAATATCGGAATTCCCTCATTCAAATATACCACAACATTAAATTGATGAATTTCCGTAATTTGTTCCACTCTTGGAAAAACTCATTTCGAATTAACTATATAGAAGTATGAGATCCAGCAGTTTCAGTAGCTATCCCCTTTCAGCTTTTCATATTACTTTCCTGTTTAAAGTAGGTCCCTAAATGAGAGAACTCCTTTTTGAAGTAAAAGACAAAATGTCTTGTACCTGACGATATTAAATAGCACGTCTTTGAACTACGAGTACACTGCTACTTGTATTTTAGTACTATGTAGAATATGAACGAGCGAAGTATTCACCTTAAGGAATAAAAGACTTGAACATTCATGTAAAAGTTTCAGGAAAAAGGTGAAATTAAAAAGTTTTGTAACTACCACGTTTATTATGTTCATATTATGCCAGCAGCTTCGCCTGCAATTCTAAAAATACCCCATGGGAATGTGTCACTGGGATAAGATATCCATGTCCTCCTATGTCAGCATCCTGGTCATGGTCTATGTCAAGTTTTATATATAGAAGCAACAAGGTTAATGTTATCAGGATTTTTGTAAACATAAAATGTTTTAAAAGAGTGTCCGTCGAGTTTCTTGCACGTTCTTCTCCATAGAGATCTACACTTTGGAACGTGCAAATAGCTTCATGTTTTTGACGGACTGACTTTGACAATTCAAAAGTACCTGTTACTGGTTTATTTGAAATAAATGTTTTGACTTTGACTTTGTCTTCACCCAAATCCATTCAGCGATAGCAATAGCGTCCTAAATATGATTGGCGAGAGAACCGATACTGTTCTATTCAGAAGGTTCACTGAACTCCATGTGTTGCGAGACCGATGAGCATACTGTGCCGGGGTAGACGTAGTGTCTAGTTTCTTCTTTTTACTTCTTAATAACAAGCATTAGTTATAAGCAAAATTATTGTTACTAACGACCTTGCCTTGCCTATGGACTATTTTGCCTGATTTTTTTTTATCAGTCAGCAAACATAAAAACGTTCAAAATAACATTATTATTGTCTACGAATAGCTTCGCCCGAAATTCAAAAATTATCCCACGGGAATGTACTGTACTGGGATGAAATATCTTCGGAAGATTCCTATGCCTTTATCCAGGCCATGGTCTAACCGTGTGCTAAGTTTCAACCAAATCCGTTCAGCCATTGATGAGCGATTGATCAACAAACATCCAACCATACTCGCACTTTTATAATATTACTAGCTCTAATCCGCAGCTTCGCTCGCGTCAATATTTATTTTCAAAAAAGAGCCTATAACCGTCTTCAAGGTCCCATCTATCCCTGTATCGAAATTGATTCATCGATTTTGGAGTGAAAGCGTAACAAACCAACAAACAAAGTCACTTCCGCATTTATAATACTGGTAATTAAGATTAATATGTATTAGTATATTTATTTTTTGTATGTTTAATGTTGTGTATTTTATCTATGGGCCTTAGTTGCCTGATAATAAAGAATTATTATTATAAAAAACAATATACATTCATTTACAGTATGGATTTAAGTAAACCGTTGAAATTGAATGGAAGACTGCATTTACACGGTACGAATTCAATCGATTTGTAATGCACGGATAGATTCTCTGCTGGCATTGTGGAAGCCAGTGATCCGCGATGTCTTGGAAGTTTGCTTTGCGATTGCACTATTTTTCCGCTTCAGAAGTGACAAAATCTTTTAAGTTAAAGATGAATTTAAGAACACTGTAGGTACAAAAAAAACTTGTTGCTAGTTATTGACAGGACATTGATTTTGAATCTTATTTTTATTTATTGTACACCTACCACAGTATAGTCTTTATAACCCAAAGGTTGACTGGTAGAGAATGCCTTGGTGGCGCGTGTATCGGATCATTCAGTTCCCTTCAAAATGGTTGAGCTGAATGGTGCTGATGCACGCGTCATGTTCGTGAACGGGCGCCGTCAGTGGAGACTGGTCATCCCTTGGTTGCCACTGCCTCATTTTAATATTTCATACTATAAATTGTTTTTTTTCTTTCTTTACATTGTTCTCATATATAGAAGCAACAAGGTTTATGTAACCAGGATTTTTGTAAACATAAAATGATTTAAAAGAGTGTCCGTGGAGTTTCTTGCACGTTCTTCTCCATAGAGATCTACGCTTGCGAACGTGCAAATAGCTTCATGTTTTTGACGGACTGACTTTGACAATTCAAAAGTACCTGATAATGGTTTATTTGAAATAAATGCTTTGACTTTTATGCCTTGATGCATTAAGTCCGCCCATGTACCACTATTGTACATAAAGTTTTTTTTTTTTTTTTTTCAATTGTTGAGCTAATACATGACGACGTATATAAAACAAAAGTAAATAATTATGCATAAGTTGTTTTTTTATGTTCCGGTACATTAGAAAAGTCGAGTGCGTCTTGTTGTATACCTACATATATATGTATATTAAGTTAGGATTTTAGGTAACAAATAAATACAAAGCTTTAAAAATTGCCTATGATTCTTACAACTGTATACGGTAATCCCTTTCCAGACATTAAACAGGATTTAAATCGAATATTTATAGGAATTTGACGGTTAGATTTTCATATCTGTAGCATGTGGGAGTATCTCAAATATTTGATTCAGAATGCGTGCACCGTGCATGCCGTACGTGTATTTTACTCTTCCTCATAAAAATTGCAACGGGAAAGATTTACAAGCGGAAATTCTAACTTGTATACCTTTGGTAGAAACATAATATAATATACTTACCTATTTTACAGAATATATTCTGAATTACCTTAATACATTATCTTATTTTCTATGTTTGGAAGTATTCCTAGGTACTATTTTCACACTAGAGCCGTTTTCCTGGAGCCCTGGGCCGCCTGGACCGATCTTTGTCTTTGCCTGCATTATTATTTTAGCACAAGACATGATAATGCAGCTACTGCAGACTAAATTAACAACCATTTCCGTTCATGGATAGGTTAGTTCGTTATGATGAGGTTCACTCCAAAATAGTCACAATATTTGATATTAAACTTAAGCCAACAAAACTATTTTATCTCATTAATTTCCAATTGCTTCAATACCAATTGATGAGCTCTATTGACTACTAATCGCCAAAGCAAAAAACTATTACAAGTAGAAACATAAACAAAACAAATGAAACTCACCTTCACTATGTATAAAATAAACCCAATAAGTAGCCACAAGAACTATCACAAACAGCTTGGACATCGTTACAAATAAACGTCCAACACACCCGTCGAACACAACAAGAGTGATATTTCCAAACAACTATACTTTAATTCAACTCTAGACTCATGACATTCAACTTTTTCCTTTTGAATGAGTAATTCACAATATTACGAAACCTGACATAACATTTTCCTTCTATATCTTGTTGAGTCCAAGTTCAATTGCAAAATAATTACTTACTTTGTTAATTGTGAATGAAATCGAGTTTAATTTGACTCCGTCATTGTTGGCCTAAAAGGAAAATTCTGTTTGAATCACGTGAATTTCGCTCATCTTTTGTTTTTGCTCTCATTTTTTCCTTGTGATGTAGGGTAATGTCTTTTCCTATGGCTGTAGTGATAAGAATGCGGTATTTCTTGGATTATATTATGAGTATGAGCACGTAATTCGAGTATCTATGTTGGTTTTGATAGCTTGGAATTCACAGAACATTACTTTGATAGTATTTTCCCTTTAACTTTGCTTTGAATGGAAATACAAAGTTTTTTTTTCAATTCCAACTACACAAGGGATCCCTTTGCCTAAAGGCCTAAAACTTGGGAGTGGAATTCTGAATGAAGCATATTCAAATTCAAATAAAATGCAAATAAAGCTGTCACAAGTTCACGACGCCATTAGTGATTTTTGAAAATCGAATAACAATATATGCAAAATATGCTGTTCAAAATTCGAATACAAAAATTCGGCGACAGAAAATATGGAATTCTAAAGAATAGACCGTTGACAAAATATCTCCGGGCAAAGACAGTTTCCCCCTCAATTCCCTCTATTTGTCTCAATATACTCTCGGCGTCTATCGGATTTCGCCTCAAAAGCCTCTTATCCCGTTTCCTCTGTGTTAATAGTTTTTAGACGGGGAGTGAAGTGTTTGAGTACTTAGGTAAAACAATTCATTTTTTCCATTTTCGATGGCTTTTGATCGTCATTTAATATTTAATTTTGTAAAATTTTCATTTTAATTGTTATCTAATTTTATCTAGACTCTAGGAATAAAAATATGTTGAAATTGTTGTTATATAATATAGTTTTATTAGGTATCAATAAATATAAGAAGTTCTTTTCAACAAATATTTTCAGAAGTTTTTGGAAAATATTGTGAGGGTAATGTCTTTATAAAAGATTTTTTTTTGTTTAAATTAACAAGGTATGTATGTATCACTATGACAAATTCGAAACATTTTTATTGCTCATGTATAATATGACAACCTAGGGATTTATTTCAGGTTTGTCCTAAATGTTCGAATATGTCTCATTTTTATTACAAATGGTGACGGTATACTCGTCACCATTTGGAATAAAAATGAGTTGTACATCAGTTTTGTAAAGAATTCCTTTTAGCAAATACGAGTAAATTCAGGGAAACACTTTTGTTTCTTGGTGCATCCGAGGTGTATTCGACATGCAATACCATCGCAGTTTTCTGAAGAAAAAAGCAAGACAGCCAATTATACTTCACTTTGTTGGGTTGTTTGATTGGCACTGAAACATCTGAAACGTCATTGATGTACACACATGGAATGGCAATTGTGGAATCGACGAGCGAGAAATTGGAAAATTTTGAATGTAGGCTCCATAGAAATATAAAAAATAACAATAACAAACACCTTTCTTTTATCTATGGTTGGCTCAAGACTCTCATTTAATATTGTCATTATTTTATACATCTATTAATTCTTATGTTGATTCATTATGGATAAACACACACATCAGCCCTGTTTGCAGTTCTTGGTTAACTCGCCAAATGTGGGTGGTATAGGTACACAACTGCCTGATTCTGTGGGGAGAACATGTGGTTTATTAGCAACACCTTAGGAGGCTTTCGTTAGGTAGCTGGATAAAGGGCTTGATTAGAAAGCGATAGTTCTTATACGACTCATTGTTTGGAGGTTCCTCTGTCTGGGGACTTGACCTCTGGCGCCGGTAACTTGAACTCAGTTCCAGAGGAATCTCTGTTCTGAGCCGGAGGAATGGACGATGGATTAAAAAAAAATGTCTGAAGATTTAAAAGAAAATACGGAAATATTTTTTTCTTTTATTTTTATTTATTTATTAAATACAAAGTTTATAAAAATCTTACATAAGACTATGCCCCACAAAACCTTCGAAACGGTTTGTTTATGGGAACGAAACAAACAGTAATAATTCAAGGTTTTAGTAGTGCGGACACTTAGGTACAGCCTTATTCATAAAAACGTTATAACCACTACATAGCTAAAATACTGATAAGCAGATTCTTTATTTAAAATTTTTCATGTAGACTTTGAATTTAGAATCTCTAAAATAGTATTTATGAATAAGGGGGTTAATACGAGTATATATACTTATTTTACCAATAATTATCTTATATGACGTAATGTAAGTGATATTCTTCTTTGCAATCTATATTTTTCTGAACACAAAATTTGAAAAGAATTAAAGTCGGTTGACGCATCCAAGGGCCTGGCTGTATTCCTATGATCTTTTTAAAAAAATACGTGTAATAAATACACTACTTATGCTTTCCTCTTTATATTTAATTTAATAAATGCTTCTCTAACGGCGTATTCCTAGAGGTCTGGAAACGCGCAAATATTATCCCGGTCCAAAGTTGGGTCTAGAAACGACGCATCTACTTATCGTCCCATCTCCTTATTATCAGCTCTCTCCAAAATTTGTGAAAAGCTTGTACATAACGAGGTTTACCTCATCAAACGTCGTGTGATATTAAAAGAACAACACGGATTTGTAAAAGATAGATCCTACATTAGCAACCTTCTCACCTTCACACCACAACTTTTTGAAACCATAGATAATAGGCAGCAAATTGATTTAATACTAAATCAATTTGCTGCCTATTATCTATGGTTTATTACAAAGAAACACGCTTATACGCGATATAAACACAAAAATTTTACAAAGTGGATCACGAGTTGTTACTCAATAAAATTGCATTCAATGGCATCAGAGAGACTTGCTTCCTTGGTTTACAGGACACAAAAAAATCATGATCAATGGTTACAAATCGCGCTATATCCAAGTCACGTCAGGGGTTCCACAAGGATCGATTTTAGGGCCTCTCTTTTTTTTATAAATGATATTGACAACTGTTGTCAACATTTCAATTGTTTGCTTCACGCGGATGATCGCGACTGTGCCAATTTTCAAAAAGACTCCTTTTTAGACTATTGCTCGGCCAATAAACTCTATCTCAGCTTGTCTAACTGTCACAGCATCACGTCTACAAAAAAAAACTAAATATCATCAAATATAACTACAGTTTTGGCAATACTATGTTAAGCAATGTTACATGCCTATGTGATTTAGGTGTTCTATTGGACTCTAAACTCCATCTGGATGCTCATATAGATAATATAGTTAATAAAGCTTACAAAAACCTAACATCGTGTACCTATACAGAAGCGCTGTCATTAAAAATTTTCTAATTTCAAATAAATACCAGGACTGGTCGGAATTTTAAATGGAAGAGGTGATACAATCAGTTTCCTGCATAACACTCTTCCAAATTCCTAATTCTAAGAGGGGTCAGGTAATCCAGGATGTTAACTTTTAGTTTATCTTATCTTAGCGACAGCTTTTTATTTTCCAACATACACGCGAACGAAGTCGCGGGCATCAGCTAGTTGTATTATATACTGCTGTGGTTGTCCATAATAAAATAAAATACGTTTAGTTTTAGTTGCCGCAAGCATTGTGCAATTTGCAGATAACACTATAAGGTACAAACAACGTAAATTCCTCCCTACAGATGCCGGCCGACGCAAAAGAAACTCACTAAACAATTTTGATAGAAAACAACCATTCAGAAGTTACAAGAATATAAATAACGCCAGTAAAAGCCGAAGCTGTTGCAAACTACTTAACTTTTTACGTCACTATAATCTATTTTAGTCGTATGAAGGAGCTAAGTGTAGTCAGAAAACTTCTAGGAAAATAAATATCGTCGAATAAGAGTTGTTCGGGGAACTCTGAACTTGTGTACGGAACAAGTTTGAGTTTGAAATGTACCAGTGTGTTCGTTTAGTGAAAATAGGTACACTATGCCCGTGTGTAAAGAGCTTTTCGAACCAGTTTTGTGTATGTTTAAAACATTTGTGAAGTTGTTGAAAGTTCACTATTTGAGTGAGCGATGCGTTGCTAATATTGAAACTTTGATCAACTTTGTGCTGAATGGCTGTTTATTGCATGAATTATTTAAATGTGATTCTGTTACGGGTGGTCTTATTTGCTCGTCAGTTTTAGTAGGCGTTATATCCCATAGTATTTGATGGTAGTTTAGGTAATTGCTAACGGCTGGTTTCAATAACGAATCTACTTTTAAACAACTGTCAAATTAGCTACCAACAGTAGCTGAAACGTAATGATTGCCTTTCAAACATGACGTTTTAGCTACTATTGGCCGTCAGTGAGCAAGGGTACTGTCAGCCCCAAGATAGTATAATGTAAATGCGATAAGATCGCCCATTTTGCATTTGTTTCTGTAATTCACTAGCTTTTGTCAGAGCCTTTGCTTGCGTGATCTTATTCCCGAGATGAAAAGTTTGCTATATCGTATTATAGGACATGGTCTAGCTGTGTGGCAAGATTAATATTATAATCTGTTCTGTTGTTAAGAATTGAAGAGGTCGCAAACAAACTAACTTTCGCATTTATAATTTCAACATCCCGTTTTGTCCCGTTCCCGTAGGAATTTCGGGAAATTATCTCTTAGAGTCCCAGTCCCCAAGGAACCTACATGTCAAATTTCAACTTTGTACGACCCAGTACTTTCGGCTGTGCGTTATTTGTCAGTCAGTCAGTAACAGAAGAGTTTTATATTGTTTTTCCTGTGCTTATTGCGGGGTATACATATAAATGAGTAGCCGACAGCCGAAACTTATTTCTTTTATATTCTACGTTTACCTGTTCTCTTGTTATTCCACTAAATTTATTTCCAATTAGTAAAATACTTGGAACGAATGGCGTAGTTTCCTTGTCTTAATTGAAGTGCGCCATGCAATTACTGAAACTTAGCGTAAAGTTGTATGCAAATTATATGCGTCATAGTTTTCGTTTTAATTCTCTGTACATTGTTGGCTTTTGAGGTAATTATTCCGTGTGCCTTGTTTTACTTTGTTGTAAGTTTATTAGTTTCTTTATTTAGAAATATGTAGAATAGAACATTGAAGAAGACTGCTGTCTTTATTTTTCATGTTTAAGTAGAGCAGATTATTTCGCAGACCGTTCTCTGTATGGTTTTCGTGTTATGATTTCTGGAGCTGCAAAAAGGACAATTTTTTTTTGCTTTTTGGTTTGCTCTTGACTCTAGTCTAGGTCATAGATGACGGAGACAGACATGGCGGACATCACTTTGTTAAGGGTTTAAAGCGCCTTAGATATTACTGACGGCACAAAGGGCTCTAGTACAATACAGCCATCATTAATTATTGGTAAGCATTGAATTTGTAACTCATATTTTAAGCTACGAGTTATTACAGTATGATGCAATACAATGTAAATGCAAGCTCGACTGCTGAGCGTGGGGTTCTGAGTTCGATTCCCAGTTCGGTCCAAAAGTGTGATTGGATATTTCGATTAGGGATTTTTCGAAAGCTCCCCGGCGATGTCGGACGTTATTTTGGTAGTAAATAACAATGCGTGCACGTATGTTTGCGCACACACTAATGCACTCTTATATCTCCTGCGTACTAGGCAAATCTCCGTGGAGATTGGTAACCCTGATCGAAATTCACGAGAGGATTGAAAATTAAATGCATGCTGGAGGGATATTGTTTAGAATTCTCGACTTCGACGGCCAAGTAGGACGGTCACATAAAGAGTTCCGTACCATAAGCCGAAAGGAACATGTTTCTTGTATGGGGCCCCCTTTTATTGTCTACAATATTTCATTTTATTATTTGCTGTTACAGCGGCGACAGAAATACACACTCTGTGAAAATTGAGTGTGATTATATATTATTATTATTATTCTACTAAGTTTCATGCGATACAGTCCGCTGCCAGACAGACGGGCGGACGGGCGGACGGATGGACAGATGGATGGAGGGACGGACAGCGGAGGCTTAGTAATATGGTTCCGTTGGTTACACTTTGGGTACGGAACCCTAAAGAGTAACATGAAAGCATCGCAACACTTATTATAAGATATACTTCCACAGCTTCTCTTAAAAAATGGACGGAGAGCGCTTTGTTACTACGGAAATGACCATAAGGTTAAAGAAGAGTTTCAAAGGAAAATATTTGAAGAAATGTTTTAAAGAAAAGCCTTTTCGAAGTCAAAACAAAAGGAAAAAAAAACCCGAAAGAGTTTCTAGTTACGCAAACAATTAAAAACAACAAAGCAAAAACAGAGCATATTTCCCATTTTTCACACTTTTCCAACTCTTGTAAAAATAGTCAATTATTCAGAAAAAACCTTTCGCTTCTTTATTTTTCATTCATGGATTATTAACATTAATAAATACATTTTCGGAATTATTATGTTTTTTTTTTGTCAAATCAGCCACATTATTCCCTACTATTGCAACACCTGAAAGCCAGAATCAAAACAGTGGCGACCACCAGAAAAACGCCTAGTCGATAAAGCTCGACGAGTTCCGGATAAACGATTCAATTGTCTTGGATCCCGCTACGATATTTCGTTGCCATCAGAAAAGTACAATGGAGGAGTAGGGAAAAAAACACACTTCCCTTCTTAACGAGCAGGAGTCAGAACAGAGCTGGGCCAATACAACTGGGTTAAGCCCCGCGGCCAAACACCACGGATTATACTTACTATATAAACGTTATTACCAGTGGGCCCTAAATTTTGAGCTACTTTTAAATTCCACTAAAAGGTATGGAAACATCACTTGAAAGCATGGAAATTTGTTTTGGTTTCCACAAGGTCCATACACGGCCGGTCTCAATAACGGATCTTCCTTTAACCAACTGTAAAATTAGCAGCAGTTGGTTATTGAGACCCGCCGATAGTAAACAATTTCAGATGTAACCCGAACACTATCTAACGTAATATAGCATTCAGTGTGTCAATGAATACACTCCCATAAGATTTGATGTGCGAATTGTTCGTATTCAAGGTATGTAGAACATGGACAGAAAGGCGAAGCTCCAGGCTTAATAAAGGAAACTAATTTGCTCTTAAAGTTGCCATGACCTGTGAGAAATTTGGCAACTCAGTGATTCACCTCCAGCCATATCCGATCCAACCGCTCACGAACGGATGGTAAGAACTGGTGATCTTTTGGTGGTCATATGTATAATATTGCGAATCGTCAGCTGAGCTTATTAATGTAAACTATAAAAGTTTTGACGAGTTCTTAACGAAGAAGTTTTTTTACGCTATCTTAAAACACAAAATCAATATCAATATTTCAGAAAAGTGAAAACCAGCCAGTATTATTTAATAAACCGATCTAACTTCCAAGTTCCCATTTAAAATTGTGCGCCGGTTACAAAATTGCATAAGTTGATGCAATTAAAGATGACTCGCTTTAAAAAATCCGCCTCAGCTCTTTCAATATAAAACTTTATTATGAAGGATGGAAAGTTTTAATAATCCCTAGCGACAAGCGGCGAGAACACAGAATAGATAGGATTTACAGAAGGCTTGCACTCGCTAAATGTGAGCATGACTATGGGTTGGGTTTTCACTTTTACACACCTTTAGATATTATTTTTATTATTCATTTATTTCGGTCTATTAAATCCATAGAAGAGTTAGTCATTTTTTTCTTATATTAGGTACATATTATAATATCTGATTGAAACATTCACCCTTGCCGTAATTATTCCCACCCAGTGTGTCTGTGTGGGACGGTCATGACGGGAAGCAATCATTTGGAAAATGCTGTTGGTGCTACCGCACAGTCTTTGAAATAATGACGCCACCTTCTTACGCACAATAGCGTGGAAACCGATAACGCGCGCATTTGCTAACATCTGTGACGCACTACAATGGGTCTGCCCATTGTAGTGCGTCACACATCACCAAGACGCCTCAGAGTCACAGATTACCGAGACACCTCAGCATCCACTGCTAAGGTTGATATTATCAAACTTGGCTTTCCGTACAAACTGAACTTATGATTGTCACCGGAAAATCAGCACACTCCGTAAGATTTTAATTAATCTTTAATACATTATTATTTCTGGATTATATTATGAAAATAACGTTTTGTAAACAATAAATCCCATTCAAATTCAATAATTTCCAGTATATCAGTGTCTTATTAACAAAAATCATTTTCAATTTCACGCGATATTTTACAATCTTACGGCATTTGCAATTTTCCGATGACATTATTGAGTGTCACAGTTTACTCATATAAATTGATGGCCGTTTACAGCATGAATATAGTAATGACAGACGAACTTTGTGATTCGCGCAACTTCAATTATTTGACACTAGCTTCTGCCAACGGCTTCGCCTGCGAGAAAATCGAAAATTATCTGCCTGCCTGTCCGTCCTGCCGTTGCGGCCTGTCCTATTTCAGTACAAGATCTAACCATGTGCCAAATTTCATCTAGACCCGTTCAGCCGCCCAGACGAGAAGTGGTAACAAACAAACAGACAGACTGACAGAATAATTTTCAGATTTATTATATTATAATGAAAAAAAGGATGGATTAATAATTCAATATTATTAGTACCGATGGAGATCAGTCGCTGTCAACGCGTCGGCAATCCTTGGTCTGTAGCGCCGACCTTCTGCATCTATCTACTCTATGGCGAGGACGTCCGAATCGAGATGGTGTAACCTCATTTCACACCGGGTGGGTCCTACTCATTCATTTTTAAGGTGATAAGTAAGTTTATTATTAATGAGGTCATTTATTTTGCACCCAACGAGATTATAAGGCGGCCGAAAATTTTAGTTGCGTTTTGTTTTAATGTAAGTTGTATTTTGGGTCTGAAAAATAAATTAGTAATGTTTCTTTTCGTTCTATCTGGTGGAAATATCGAAGTGATTGTGTTTCTTATGTCATTATATGATTTCTAATTGCTTTGTTTATCCACCCCACGTGTTTGTTTAAGTGACAGTTTGCCCCTTTGAGATCTAATATTCCTGGATAAAATTATTTTTATTTATGTACACACAATGCACTTATAAAATAAAATTATATACAGAGGAAAAAGAAACAGAGGTACTGCTTATTATAAAATAAACTTCTCATAGCAAACTTGCGATACAAACGTACACACAGTGTGTAAAGACAGAGAAAGAAACTTAAAATTACCAATAATTAGACTTTACTAAAATCGACAGCAAAAATCTGTGTACATTTATCAAAGCTTATTTTATTATCTTGTTAGCCTCTCAACTTCCTATCAATGAACTTCTCTGTCCCACAAAGTTAGTAAGCATGATGGACCTACAGCGGCGGCCTGTTAATAACACTAACTAGCTTCGCTGCCTCGTTGCCACGGACTTTCACTGAAGTACGAAACGATATTACGTTCGTTCGTTTTTTAAACTTTTCACAGCAACTTGTTTCTAAGTTTTTTTTTTCTTTTTCTAAACAGCCAGTGATTGCCTTGTCGCGAGATTGCTTGTCAAGTGATTTAATTGAGAAGGGCCGTTCCTTTTTTGAAAGTTTATTTTTTATGTTAACAATGTTGAGGTTTTTTTTTTTTGTTACATTCTTACTTATGTAACTATTACGAACAAAGACAGTCTGAATAGAATATAATACATATAATAGAAATCATTTATTCGACACAGACACAACACAACAGCAACAAACACACAGTTAAACATACAAAAAAAGAAAACACAATGAAACATAACGAAGATAATAGTAAAATTGTGCTGAGTGTGCCCCCATACTGAAAGGATTACCATCTCAGGGTTTCACACCGCTGATGAAAAGGGATTTAAGTCTTCGGAATTTAAGCAAAATGAACCCGCTAGTCTTGTGCATCAATATCTACGAAAAATTCAATGTCACCATTGTCTACTTTTGCTTCAGGATCTTGAAACAATTGTTCATCTCGACAATCTTTTGTTTCACCCTAAACATTTTCAATACCTAGTAAGGTTTTCGTCATTGGCAGCTATTGTCAAGACAACCTTTAGTTAAATATTATTATATATTTCCTGTCAAGTCAACCTTCTAAAATTGCTACCGAAGATTCATTTCCGTACTACGGCTGGCCCTCTTCAAATAAATCTCCCTAATCTGTTGACCGACATCTTGAACTGTTAGGGTAATACAATTATTTGTTTGCATAATTGAATAAATTAGTCAAAAGCTTAATCAAGTTATTGGTGTGAAATTATGTAAAGTAGATAATTACGTTTCGGCATGGTTTATGAATACATATTTCATTAAATCAAATTACAATAAAATAAAAAAAAAACCGTAATTTAGTGTATGAATACAAAATATGTGTTCTTGAGTAAATACCGCGAATCGGCAAACGGAATGGCGCCATTTTACTTTGTTGCTAGCCCGTATTCGGGCACCCGACATACTAATTACCATAGATCATCGCACGAGAATACGGTCTTCCAACTACGAGTAGTTTGAATGAAGTCGAGGCGGTAGTGGAACTGGACTATCCTAAGATGGTCGTATCCAACCTTGTTGATTCACTTGGGTTGTTTATCCGAATACCACCACGCCCGTGTCGATGGCGCGTTGTGTTCCACGCGCGCCTCAAAGAGATGTCAGCATAGAAGACGGGGCCCGCTAGGGCCAGAGCCTGCCAGGGTTGCGGAATTGGTTCGAAAGAGTCACCGCGGCCCTGAAACGCAAAGGGCTTTAGTAGGAACACGGATGGGTTTTAGCCAGTAACAGTCTGACATGCCCATCCGCTCCACCCAGAGCGGAAGAAATTATTTGATGATTTGCCATCCTTAAAAAAAAAAGACCGAGTATAATTGCGTCTTAAGGCTAGGTGGAGCGATGATATTTACAGGGTTGCTGGTAATAACTGGATGAGAGTTGTCGATTGTGTGTGGTATGCGATTGGTGAGGCCAATGCTGTAGTCTGATAATGGTTTTGTAGATAATACTGATAAAGTTAAAAAACCTAAATCAGAAGTCAAATCCTACATTTTTCCTGAACTAAGTCTCAACTCTTCTCAAATACTAGGTACTGCAACCAGTATTGGAGAGGAGTTGAAAATAGATTGTGTTGTAGTGAATATGCTCGTTATGAACGCAAATCGAAAAGATGTTGAAAAACTAACCTATTAACTATTTTGTATATGACCATAATATGAACGCAGGAAATGCCTGTATAAATTATTTGTGGTAAAGTATTACTCAGAAATAAATAAAATAAATGCAGTGCTTACCATAAAGTAATATTAAAATTAATTAACAACGGAAATTGTAAAGTTCCGACGAATCATGTGAATTTCCAAATTGATTTATGTTTAACTTTAAGCTGTTCAATTATTTTACGAGGTAAAATATAAATAACTTTAGTATTTTGCATTGTCTGCGTGGTTCTGGGCAAACCGGATCAACCTACTATTGTAACCCATCAACAGAATGGGTTACAGGCACTAGAATCATATGTCAACCGAACGCAGGCATTCCTCAATTGAATATGTTTGGTAGCGTTCTTTGGAAGGCACATATTCAACTTTTATCGTTTAGCCAAAAGATGTTTACCTACTGCTGGGCATAAGCCCCCTCAACATCTGTCCTGTGCTTCTAACATCGAAATTGTAACTTAGGAAGCCATTCCAACTATAACTATCCAGCTTAATCTTACAAACAAAATTATTATTATTATTCTACAAGTATAAAAACCAGACCAACTTATTTAATTATTGCAAAACCACATCTGCAGTATCACACAGATAGTACTACTACCAAGTAACCCACACAAGAGCTAAATATAATAACGTTACAACGTAATAAAGTGAAACACACGACGTCCGCTGTCCCGACTTTATATTTATGAACACTTGTGTGACCAGCACTAAGCAGGCTTAGGACGCTATTATGATACCGCTGGCCCACGAGAAAATGTTAGAAAAGTGTATGGTGACCGAAATATTCTTTGAACAATAAAATTGAATGTAATCGTATTAAAGTACGATACAAGTTAGAAGTTACGTGGTAAAAACCGTGTTACCCAATAACTGTGTTGTGGAGGTTGGATAGGCAGTCGCCCCTTGTCAAATTATGGTACTCAGCAGTATTTGGTCTGGAAGCCGCTCCTAATGCAGTTGGGAGAAGGATAGGCAGATTAATGTGACAATTAAGAAGTTCCATCGGCAAAATGGTCACACGCGTTAGCAAAAGAAATTTCTAAACTAAATAAGATCAGATTTGACAGATTCAAGAACATTCCTACAGCAAAGCGTAAATTAGTGGTTGATTGTTATTACTATTTTGTTCGGTGGATGCGAATGACCCATAGTGGCACAGTTAAGGTGAAGCCTATGTTCAGCTGTGGACAGCGGTAGGCCGAATTGATTGATTAGTTTAGTTTTGGTCGTTTGATTCGACACATCGATGTAACCTCTAAGTTGTGTCGTACTAAAACAATACTTATGTTTGATTCTTATAGAGCACAGACCGGTATAAGTTCGAAGGTAGAATAGTTTAAGACTCTTGTATTTCCACCGCTCAGAACAGCGATTATCTTACATGGAAACCCTTTCATCTTCACTGACTCTGCTCAAGTGAGGATCAGGTTTTTACAGGATTAGTTACGAGTAGGTACAAAGGCTAAAAGATTGGTAAAAGGAAGGATTCGTTTTCAGATTTCTTTGTGAATTCGCTTGTAATTTTAATTCTGGTATAGGTACATAATATGGTACTGTACATTGATGAAACTCATAGCAACAAAACTTATTGCTGCGTTACGATGCAGGGTTTGTAAAGTTTCTGAACAATCACAGGTAGGTCATGTATTTTCTGAAAGAAACAACAAAGATCCTCATGGTCTTTAATCGTCGACCACATCATCGGTTTCCAAATAAAATCCTATCAAAATGTTGAATTGTAACTACAAAAAAATAATAATTTTGCATGCCGTCAGGCAGAATGTAGCGGAAACAACCAATTCTGTGCCATCTTAATATTTTAACTACATTGCTGGCAAAATAATTCTGATTCTGAAAAATAATACAAAAAAAAACTCATTTGTGTATTACTCAAGAACATAATACCAAACAATTCGGTATACAAATCAACGTTATTTAAATTACACGAGTATATTTAAATCCCAAAAACATAACAAGGAACGCAAAGGTAATTTCAACGAAAATTACATTCCGCCTCAATAGATTATTTCGTTGCCTAACCAAAACTACAGAGCCGAAAATAGGGTAAAGCGGGGAAATCTCTTGCATTTTAAACTACACATTATCCACAGTAATGAGGGAACAAAACGAGTGGTTCATAATAACTCTGTACGGGTCCACGGAATACTACAGTCGGTCGGTAAATTGCCTCATTACACTTAAAACATAATTCCACCGTTGTTGGATAAAATTTTGAATTCCGAGATTTATTCTTTTGAATATTTGGGTGTACTTGTGTAACTCTGCGTTGGAAATAAGCTGCCTGTTTTGTGAGAAGTTGTTGTGGGTTTACGTCAAGTGGACAAACCAGGACGTTGGAGTTTACAAAGTAGGAAGCATCCAGTATTCAGAGGAAGCAAAATGAAATTATTTTGCCAATATTGTCAGGTTTAATTTAGAGACATCTTTAAATAAAGTCAAAGTCAATTCATTTATTTCAACTAGACCATTAAAAGGCACTTTTGAATGTTAAATTTACAGTTTGAAATTAAAATATTATAGTGACTCCCAGACTCTTACTAACTAAAACCCATCCGTGGTACCAGGTATCAGTACACTTTTTACTGTAAAGTGATGTTACAAGTCCCTATTTTTGATGCGTTTTGGTTTGTCATTTATTACCTATTGATTTGATAAAAAAAATACATATCTAATATTTTTTCGATAATCTAACTGACGGACTAATTCGATTTATTCAAATACTTGCGAATGGACAACTAGAGTCATAGTGACTCTAGTTGTCCATTCGCAAAAAGTATAAATAGAATAAAAGATCACGTCAGTTTTAATCTTAAAAGATTTAGACTTTGTCATAAATCCGAATACAAAATTACAAAACAGTAAGCAAGCGGGCGCTCAAGTAATTGTCGTCCCCAACTTAAAGGACTATAAAAACAGAATACTTCATGTTTGTTTGTATCTTCTTACACAAAGTTAAATCCAACTTTATTTTTAATCAAACGACTTTGTCACTGAGATCATAAAAAATCCAGTCCTCAATTTCAGGGTAAACAGTTTCTTATTTACTTCCAATATTGTGGGGAGGAAAATTGAGATTTATGGCTCTGGAGACAAGGATGGGAATTGCGTGGGGTGACTTAATTCTGGAGGTATTGTTTTATTTTGATGAAGTGGGAGGGATAAATAAACAGGGGAATGCCGTGGTTGATTTGATGCAAGATATACCGAATATATGGTGGAAGAGATAGGAAAATAATGTTCAGTTAGTGGTAACGGTATTTTTATTTACTTGAAGAAAGTTGTTATCGTATCATTTCGAAGATGAATGTCAATGTTTGTAAGCATATGATTTTGGGGGATAACAAACTCTTTTTGTAGGACTAAGTACATAAGGATAGGGGGAGGCATACAGCCAGTGGTAGACGACTATCGACTGAAATGATACTGATACTGATGACGTTTTAAGGCTAGGTGAAAGGCTGACACATTATTAAACATAACACACATTATGATGAGACGAGCAGGTTTGAAAATGCAAACGCTCCAATAATAGAAAGCAGATTGATATGATACTCCCAAGCAATGAGAAGTACATAGCAGCACGTTCTAAAAACAGCTCTGAGCCTACCAAAAAACAAACGAGGCCGAGGACGACCTCCATTGACATTATGAACCAGTGTGACGAGGCTCCATAAAGGAGACCGAACCCGAAATGAAAATTTATAGGAGCAGAAATTAGTTTCAGATTTCCCCGACATCTTTGACTTTCCTTAAAAGCAAGATAAAGAGAGCTAGCAAGTTCCATCAATAATTATTCCATCTATCTTTTATATAAAATACGAGCCAAGAGTTCTACTGAAATACATTTCGACCTATTATCAAAATTATAAATCATCTTTATCTTGCGTTCCGTCGATTTCCTTTTTCCATTGTTTGTTAAGACCGACGCTTTGTCGACTATGAAATGGTTCAGATTTCCTTCAATAGCAAGAGCTAAGGAAAATACAACTCTTGTGTCTTGAAAATTGAGTAGAATTTATGTTTGGTTGGTTTAGCACGACTACGGCGACTTCCGCACCTAAACGTTTGATTTCGGCGAAAAGTGTTTTATGACTTATGCCAATGTAACGCTGCGGTCACACCTCACCCTTGCGGGGCAGACCTTTTGGAGGGTTTTATTAGTTGTATATTGATCGTAAAATTGAACACATCTATTAAACATGCTTATAGATTTTTTTATCGAGAGAAAGTTATGATGAATTTTCTTGTTTGTAACAAATAATATACTAATTGATTCCGCCAGCGGATTCTTCAAAATTATCGCAGCAGAATGTATTCTCGGGCGAAAAGAAAGTCCTAATACAAATCATGGATTATCCAAGTCCACACATCCATACGTGTAACATCCAAACATCCACAGTTTTACATGTATACTTAATATCAGTCAGATGGGATAGGGTGCCATAATACAATTATGCAGCTAATAATAATAAATAAATTATTTCAGATTCATCCTAAAATTACAGCTAAAGTCAAAGTAAAAAATTTCCGCTCAAACCGTACTTTCCAAGGACCCTCTTGGATGCCCATACAAAATCCCTCAATCCCTCAATCATCAATCATTGCTAATTATAATATTGTGGTTTATAAGAATCATACATTACATAACATCCCAACAAGCGTATCAGCGGCGATCGAGATCAAAATCATTTGCACGTGGTCATTATCGTCAATGACGGGAAATTCCAATGACGCATACGTACCGCTGGTTTTTTGTAGATAACTACAATGTTTGCAAAATAAAAACAAACAAAAACGAATATTCAACGGGTATGCCCGAGTCCTTTTTTTTTTTTTTTAAGGATGGGAAATCATCAAATGACTTCTTCCGCTCTGGGTTGAGCGGAAGGGCGTGACAGACTTTTACTGACTAAAACCCATCCGTGTTCCTTCTACAGCCCTTTGCGTTCCAGGGCCGCGGTGACTCTTTCGAACAAATTCCGCAACCCTGGCAGGCTCAGGCCCTAGCGGGCCCCGTCTTCTATGCTAACATCTCTTTGAGGCGCGCGTGAGACACAACGCGCCATCGACCCGGGCTACTCGTACGTATTAAGGTTACAGAAATATACAGGTACAAGTACCAAATATAAACTGAATCGGTTTAGTAGATTCGAAGCAATTTGGCTGTGACAGACGGACACACGAGTGATCCCATTAGGGTTTAGTTTTTTCATGCCGACGTTCGGATGTCTAAAAGTAGAGATTTCCAAAATCCTAGTTACCAAAAGATACATTGAAATGTATAGATTCCTGAAACTCACACTACGATTCCCTGTGTCGTGAGTTCCGGGCTCCATTGTTCCGTTGACATTTTTAATTGAGATCTGAGACGACTTTTTGTTTTGACAATCCTAGTCCTTTGAGTCCGAAGCCAACTCGAAGAGTCCCCATTAGACATTTCAAATGGAAAACTAGCCGACGATTATCTCTGTATGCAATAGGAAAGTATACCCAATGAGACCACATTATTATTATAATGTCTAAGGCCAAGTGCCCGTCGAGTGACCGGCGGATGTGTGGCATCTGATTGGTTTTGTCATTGAAGATCATGAAGTTTAAATAATCTCCAAAGGCAAAATCAGTAGATTTAATTTCATGCAAAAAAAAAAAAAAAAAAAATATTGCAGACCAAATGTTTATTACATTTTTTTATACGAATAATAAATAAAATTTTAATTTTAATACTAGAAATAAAGACAAATTAGATCAACCATTTTTTAGATTAGCTAAAGTCCACACTTATTTCATGGGGTATTGTGTTAAATGTTACAACAAAATACCTTCTGACATATTAGAACTAAATGAAAGAAAATTTAAAACTTATGTTAAAAGTACACTTTGTAAACAAGCATATTACAAATAAGAAGATTACATTCAGGATAAGAATGCTTGGAAACATGCTGGTCCTGCTCCGTAGGACAATCAAGGGTGTAGACAAAATCAAACTGGTTGATTTATGAATTAACTTTATGGATATACTGTTTCTTTTTTGTGTTTTTATTTTCTGTTTAATTAATGGTTATTAAGATTACCTATAAATATGTGAGTACCATTTACCTAAATTACTTTAGAAAATGAATAATTTTACCTCTGCTGGTAATACTTTGTTCTTATAAGTAGCATACTCTGGGTACATCGTCCTCACATAATATTAAATAAATTTTTGTATACCAAATTTTGTAAAATTATTATTTGAAAAGAGTAACTATGGAGTTTCTTGTCCGTTCTTCTCCATAAGAATGTACCTTTCCGAATGGACAGTAGTCACTTAATTAATGTAATATTATTATTTTATTGAACTGTAAATGCTGACGTTCAAAAGTGCCGTTTAATGGCCTAATTGAAATAAACGTTTTGACTTTGACTTAGACTTTGACTTTAATTGTGTGGTGTTGCCAAGGCTATAACCTAGCATCTTTTATTTAAGCAGCATCGTAAACTCAATCAATAAATAATAATAGATTCGTTATCTAAGTAACACGTTGATTATTATCAAAATAATCGTGACTAGTTCTTAGACCTTCATCCACGAACTGGTTTTGCTTAGCAACTGGATCTAAAATATTAGTACCGGCAAGCAAATGATCAGAAATAATTACTTATAAGAGCCTACACGTGATTGGATGTTTGTGTTGCAGATCAAAGTAGGTAGGTAATTATTTATACGTGCGTTTCGATGTTTCTCTACAAATTTTGAATTGAACTGAGATTAAATATAAGTAATTTGTACTATTTTTGTCTAAACCCTGCCAATTAAAACAGCTAAAAACCTACTTTTTCCATGATACAAACTGTAGTACTCCGCGAAGGGTTAGGCAGAAGTGTCTAAACACAAATTTCGCCAGTAATGTTTCAGTTCAGTATTGACTGGCCTGTTGGTCGAGTGGTTAGTGACCCTGACTGCCAAACCGGAGGTCGTGGGTTCGATTCCCACCCAGGACAAATCTTTGTGTGATGAGCGTGATCATTTGTTCTGTGTCTGGGTGTAATTTGTCTATAATATGTATGTATTTAGAAATATATAAGTATGTTTATCAGTTGTCTGGTTGCCATAGCACAGGCTCTGCCTAGTTTGGGATCGGATGACCGTGTGTGAGTTGTCGCAAGATATTATTTATTTATTTATTTATAGTTCCATGTAATAGGAAAATATTGCCATCAACCATTCCAAATGGTAAAACTCAATTACGTTTTGCTGGAATCGGGAATCTAACCCAGAACTCCATGCTCTGGAACAATTCTTGCGACCACTATACCAATGAACTCCGGTGGAGTGCCCCAAATGACCATTTAGACCACTCAGAGATACATTCAACAGAGGCAGCATATTGGACCAAAATAATAGCTATGTAACATCTTCCATCTTTATTACATAGAAGAAGAAGATTATGATTAACGTAAAACATTTAAGCAAGAAGGACTGATACCGCACCTGCCGGTCGATTCTGTAAACATGTCGAAGTGAAAGCTTGGGTGAAGTGATCACGAGGTGAGAGCTGTCGATCCATTTAATCAAGATGGAATGACAGCTCACTTTGTGATCACGTGGCGATCTCTTTCATCTTGTCGAACTGTGTAACTTAAGACACGCAAAAGGTTAAACTACATAATAGCTAGAAAAAGTACATACTACTCGAGCACTGCATTGCGACCCTAAAAACAACGCCTATTAAAATGGCCGCACTATCAATCGAAAAACGCAACGTTGGCAAAAGTTTTATGTATGAAAAATGCAAAATAGAAACATGTTATCTATTTTCAATTGTTTGTCTCCTTTATTTATTGGATTGGATGCTAAAAGGGTTATAGTCGAAACAGTTTTGTAGAAAGTGTATTTAATTTTAATTGAATTAAAGTTTGAAAGTATTTAAGAGTGTTCAAATAATATAGTCGTTTATTCCATCTAAGATATTGATCAGCCCGATTACACTGCTTCATGCATTCTTGGTGCATTAGCTGATAGGTGGGACTCTCCGATCTTGGGGCGGTGGATACGACTGCACGCAGTCAAGTAGACATTTCCCGGGATCGGCGTGCCTCACGCAGCTTAGAATAAATGTTTACTAACACTAGTTTATAAGTTTAAATTGTTATTAAGAAATATGGAATCTTTTCCGAAATAACTGTTTCTTATTATTATTATTAAATATAAATAACTCTCAAATAGCCACACAATAAAAAACGACGCAGGGTGAATAAGGAAGCAAAAAATCGATCTTAAAATATTCAAGAGCGATGAATTTTTCGCAAATCAATCTCAAAGATGTCAGTCAAGTCATAAACACACAGGATTATGATATTTTGAGGGGAGCTTTATGGTTTTCCTTTATGAGAGTGTAATAAAATGGCACCAGTATTCCTGAACAAAAAGTTGCAATCTTGTCAAGAGATGACCCAGTATAGTCGAAATCTAAGAGTATCACTTTGCAATTTCTTCGGCAAAATCCATTAGTGTTATGATGTAGTGTTACAAAGAAGATAAACTAGAAGGGACAAAATATAAAAAATAATAACAATCTTTTTTGTAATCATAAAACCGATGATAAAACTACAGTGTTAGAATTTGGTTGGATTGTAGGAACTTGTTTTTGGTGTATACAAAAAAAAAACCAGTGTGTTTTTCTACACTTTAACAGAAACCAATACATCAATAGCAACTTATATGAAAAATGAGGAAGCATTTACCCGAGACCAAACGAAAACAAGGCATGAAGGTAATAAATAAAAATATATTGACATTTATTTTCCTCTTTGCTCACCAATCTTGGCAAGAACAAATGCTTACGGAACGATTACTTAATAATTTCCGGTGGATGTTGTTACATCAAACTAAAATCAGTAATATTTCTGCCTTTTATGTTACGATGTTTTCTCGGGATTATTATTTTAGGAATTTTGCTTGGGAGCCCGGTTACTAAGGGTCTGCGTATAAAACTGTGGTTTCTCATTTTTGGATTAATGCTCATCAGTTTCGTCTTTCACTACGTTTTCATAGTAATCATTGTTTTCTTTGTTTTAGTTTGTCATACTTTTGGGCTTCTGTCTAGTGACTACTTTTAATAATCGTCAATATTTTGGTTGTCCCCAGAACTAACCTATGATATGATTTGTAACATCACCTTTTTCTGAAACATAAACATTTAATTTTTGTCCTCATTGACGGACGAGGTCTCTACCACCATCTGGTTTTTTGTAAGAGAACCCAATATTGGGTTAAGCCTTGGTACTTAGGTACTTTTCCTTTTATGAGTAGTTGTGCTTCATGTTTAAAAAAATAATAATAATAAAAACCACTGTCTCTTCCAGTCATCTAACACAGCTTCGTCCCATATGCTACAATTTGTCGCCTCATGGACACATTAAGAGGAATATCATTTCACTAATGGACTGTTGTTTATACGTATGTAGGTGTAAAAAGTTGGCGCAAAAACATCGCTAGTGTTCATTCAATATGCGGAGGTACTGACGTGCGAAATATCGTCATTACTATATGATTGTTGGCGGTTCTATGTTAAGGAAAATGTTTGTTTCTTAGATTTGGTATTTGGCAATGAACGGTTATTCCGTTGAAACACACTACCTACAATATGTTGTTTCTGCTATTCCACCACCTGATTTTAAAAGGAGTAAGATTTTATTAATTCATACAGTTATAATTGGTTTGTTGCTTACTTCCTTTCCATTTTAAATATATACCTCAATTTATTTAATGTGAGAATAAGTTGTTATATCAGGCAGAGCACAGGCGGTGGCCGACTTAATTACACGCGGGGTGGCTATGGTCGTTGGAAGGATCCGGCAATTGAGTCTCGAGGTGGCCCTGCACAAGTCCGAGGCCATGTGCTTTCATGGTTCTCGGAACAGCCCACCAGCAGGATCCCAAGAACGGTAGGAGGGGTTTACGTCGGCGTCGGGTCGACGATCAAGTACCTGGGACTCGTTCTCGACAGCCGGTGGAACTTCGAGGAGCACTTCCGACGTTTGGTTCCCAGACTGGAGCGGGCCGGGGCTGCCTTCAAGTGGCTCCTGAGCATTATAATAGTTTACCTCTTCTTTTTTTTATTCACACACTCGACACTGTTTCTTTATTATATTGCTTAGTGTGACTATTGATACATAACTCTTAAACATTGCAGATTGCGATAAAAATGAGGAATTCTACTCCTGCTAACTGTATCGCTGCCAACGGATCTGCGATCAATTCAAGGAAAAGCCGTATTACCTTCCTATAGCCCCCGGCTGCAAATTGCCTGGTTGTGAATGTGTTGACGGATACTACAAAAATTTGAAGGGCACTTGTGTGCCTGAGAGTGAATGTTTTAAGTGGAGATGCTAGACTATGTTGGCTATAGTTAGTTGTAATAATCTTTGGTCAACATAACAATTTTGATGATTGTGTCAAACTATCGTTGAATTTCGTTAAGCTCCAAATAACTTCATACGCTTGATTACTATTTTTTTAGTGTGAGTCAAATTCATCTTTCCTTCTGTTTGGTTACTGTATAACTCAATGTCTTTCTTTTGCAGAAACAAGTCGAGGGTTACTTCCGTGACAGAGTTCAAAAAACTGTATCGAAAAGTTGTATCAGTTTAGTTAATTAAACATATGTTTTTCTTACCCTTGTCTAAATTTAACGTTGAAAGATGGTGAAATCCTATCAGAATCCATTCTAGTACATCCCAATGTGGATAAGAACAAAGTGATTTCGTGTAATGCTAAATATTTCTAGATACAGCGGATATTATAATTTATTACAATACGGTTCCTTAGTATAAACATAGACTTCTGTTATTAAAGACCTTGTTATGTTTACACGATTCACACTTACTTATACAATGCATTAAGTAGGCTAACATAATGTAAGCCTTATTATAAAAGGTGGGTATCTAACGAGATCATTATCTTTGTCGGAATCATCTTCATCTAACGGCCCTTTAACAATGGCTTCCCGTTTGTTGTACATTAGTTTCTTGGTTGCAGTTTTATCTTTTACTTCTGATGCTGGACCACCTGATAAGAAACCTTTTGGTAAGGTTTTATTATTTGTATAATTGTCTGCGAAAGCTTCTATTTTGTTTGCTTTGGGTTTTGATGTAAGAAGTCAATTCTTCAATTTGGTTCATATTATGGAAAATGTTTGCTGATGTAGTAACCATCACTTTTGAGTTCAGCCATTTGCTACTTTTATGAAAAGTTGTTAAATCTTTATCGGTGATCATCTTTGGTTAAAAGAATTCAGACCTAATAACTTGTTTGTTGCAGTTTTAGGTATTCCTTCTAATGCTACACGAGCGTATGACGCACCTTATATACCTTATGGTAAGTTTTAATTTTGAATGCTCATATTTTGTTCTGAGTTCAGATGCCCGTTAACTAAAATAAGTATCTTCATCTTTATTTTTGATATCGTTACCAACATTCCTTGACATCAGTCATTGTCATGAGCTAGCTTTAAAGAAACTTGCAATTTGCAAAGAAGTAATATTATCTTTAACGATTAATATTAGCGGTTTCTAACATGGTGTTTAGAAATTAGATACGGTATGGTGAAAGACACCCATTCACTCTAAATAAATACGAACCTGAAAACATAACAATCTTTTAGGGCAGTCGTGTAATAACTAGATATGAGAGTTTCAAAACGTATATTTTACTTTAAAAAACAAATGAAATGTGGACGAAAACGGAACATTGTTCAGAATGGGGCGAAAAAGAAATTTTTTTTTTTTTCTAAAGTGGGCAAAAAAATTAGGCGATAACGGAACAAATCGATTCCTTTCATAATTTGACGTTATTATTTACACATTTCAGCATGTCCTGAAAACGAGCAGTATCACAAATGTGACATGGAATTGTGTTACAAGACTTGTGAACATCTAAGACGCCCGCCGGTTTGTCCCTCCCTTGATCCGAAATGCTTTAAGCCTGCTTGTCTATGTGAGAAAGATACTCTGAGGAATGCTGAAGGCAAATGTGTACCTGTGGATCAGTGTCGTAAGTTATTTTGCTGCGGCCTATATTTCTAAATTAGCTCTACTAATACAGCTTCAGAAAAACGGTTCAACGTTTTTTCTAATTTACCCCATATTGTGATGGTATCGTTACCATTAATCGACTACAATTTAACTATGATGTTAGATAGTTTTTAATTACTTGATTTGCCTCCAAATAGGTTTGCTAATTTTAGAGCAAGATGTCAAATTAATAATTAAAAGTGAGTATTACAGCTTTTTATTTTGTTTCAGCATAAGTGACAACAGCTGCAAACGGGATCGACAAAGTTTTAAATATATATCTTAAAATGTTTTTTATTTATTTAATTAAATAATGTTACTAACTGTTTGTATTTAATTCAAAGCGTTTTTAAAATTACTAACTATATCCTTAAAATAAAAATAACAACTCCTAACTAAGTGAACGAAAAATTCGTCCGCATAGGTGTTAACTTGAAGTGTATTGTACGACAATGCTTATCCTCTGTCCGAGAAAACACACCAGCCCCTGGGTCATGCGAGGAGTCAACTAGGCATTTGAATAGTTCTTTAAATGGTGCATGAGCACTCGGGCCCCACGGTTCAAGGGTTTTAACCCCAAACGCCTCGAAAATGTAACTGCCAACTAGTTTGTTTGAGGATCTCAGCAGCCGCAGCCGCAGCGGCAGCGCCAGCACAGCACGACGAGCTAGGAAGATGGGATGGCGCAAAAGTATCGACACAAGTAGCGGCCACACTATAAGCCTACCCATCCTCCTTGGAAATAAAAACATGCCGTCCGTTCTCTTGCCAGAAAATTGGGTTTTAGAGCAGTTGGAACGTCGACGGCGACAAGAACATGTCGTTAATGTTTGCATGCTGCGCTATGTGATCCATACATCGACTGCATGAAAGGCCTTGGTGACTGAGGCCGTTGACAATGTCGCCACTGTGAGAGAGCTGAGGAGAACGAGAAGCAATACCTAAACGTAGGGAAGCAGTGAGGCTAACAGTAGGAGTTTAGGGGTTCACATCGGCGTCGGGTCGACGATCAGGTACCTGGGGCTCGTTTTAGACAGCCAGTGGAACTTCGAAGAGCACTTCCGACGTTTGATTTCCAGACTGGAGCGGGCTGGGGCTGCCTTCAAGCGGCTCCTGCCTAATCTAGGGGGTCCGAACGCCTTCTGCCGGAGGCTCTATGCGGGGATCGTGCGGTCCATGGCCCTTTATGGGGCCCCGGTGTGGGCGCTTACGTTGAGGGGGCGACCTGCCCGCCAGCTGAACGCGACCCAATGGGTCGTGGCCATCCGGCTGGCCCGGAGATACCGCACGGTCTCTAGCGACATGGGATCTGGAGGCGCGTATCATCGAACAAGGTGCCTATGTTTGACGATGGAAGTGCGTGAAACAAAATTAAACTGTTTTCAATAACACTATGATGATTCGATTATTCATGTACTGTACTATGTAAACAATTTCACAGTATAAAAGGCAGACACTCTCAATAGATTTCTATCCTTCCTAGTTTTATATTTGACACGACAGTACGACAATGATTTCTTACATAGTGCCAGTAAGTTTTTTAATTGCAATTTTAACTATTGCTTCTACTAATCCACCACCTGGTAATATATATAAACAAATGGGTATGATTTTCTTCCTTACACAAACATTGATTTTATTTTTATATGCTACCTTTTAAAATACATTTTGTATCGACAGGACTAGTACAATGATCTCCTAATTTTGCTCAGTAAGCGATTATTTTATACCTATATGTCCTCATATACATTCCAGATTGTCCGAAAAATGAGGAGTACTACTTTTGTGCTCTGCATCGTTGTCAACGAACCTGTCATCAGCATATTAAAAAAGTACCATGTCCCGCCCTACCATTAGCTCATACCTGTTATTTGCCATCCTGTGAATGTATTGATGAGTTCTACAGGAATTCTAAAGGTACTTGCGTATCTGAAAGAGAATGCTGTAAGTAAATATGTTCATTTGAAAAAAATACTCATGTACATAAATTTGACTACGAATAAAATATTAATACGTGTAGGTAACTTATTTCTTGTTTTTTTTTTCGATTTCAGACTTGGCCGAGTACTTACAATATGACCGATAGCAGAAATCTGATTCGTGAAGTTGATTTGGAAATTACAGTTTTTGTTATTAAATATTTTTATTTCTAACCCTAAAGTAGTTGCGTGGGGTGCCGTATACCCCAGACAGTGTGTGCACATCTAAAACTTTTTTTATATTTTTATTAAATCTACGTACCACGTACGTAGCCTTTGTGAGTCAGTTCATGCAAAAGCCATAATTTTTCATATCAAAAAGTAGAACTTCAAACTCCAAACGCTATGAACATGAGTGTAATGAACTGATTACCACATGATTATTTTGTGCCAAAATTGTGACACCGAAAGTGATTTAAAAGTTTAAAGAAAGTATTTATAAATATTATTATGACTTCGACAGTCTTTATAAATAGGGTCTAAAAGTTAGTTATTAGTCCAAGGTACTCATAAAAAAACAACATGAAAATAGAGTTTTATTCCTTTATACCTTGGGGTCGTGACTATTTGTGTAACTTTTTAGGCGCGATTTAAAATTAAAGCATAATATACGTGTTCCCATATTTCTATGCATTCAAATAACGTTAATATCATGGTAAATAAACACATTGGCCAAAAACCTAAAACAAATTTTGCACCATTGATGTTGATAGGACCTACACTGTACAGCAAATAATATGCTGCATCAATGAATTATTATTAGCTACATCAATGAATTATTATTAGCTACATCGTGTTTACTCATTTGAAGTTCCTGTACAAATAATCAGTTGTTATTAATAAACTGGTTACCTTTATTGACACGAATCACACTTCACTAGACAACACATTAACCAGTCAAACAACTTGTATTATAAATAAATGACGGACGCCTGACTGGATCATTATCTTCGTCGGCATCATCTTTATCTAACGTTTCTTTAGCAATGGCGACCTATATGTTACCTATTTGTTTGTGCGTTGCAGTTTTAACTATTGTTTCTGCTGCACCAGCAGATGAGAAACCTTTTGGTAAGTTTTTATTATTATTATTATTTTTTAATACTGTGTTTTTTTTTTATTAAATCAACCTGAATTTTTCCACCACTAGACAAAGGCCTTCTTATTATTCCCGGTTCCGTGCTATTTATTTCTCTTAGAAATTGACCTAAAGGAAGACATCTAAGTCGTCCCGTCATCTCCTTCGTGGTCTGTTGTGGCCCTGTCTCGCAATTTCTGGGCATCAACTGTGTTTTACGGGCCCACCTCTCGATCGGCATGCGGTAGACATGTCCTGTCCAGCCTAGTCCTATTTAAGCAGGGCAAGTCTTCTCAGACAAGCATGACATCTTCATGAAGTTATCAACAATAATTGCAGCAAATAACTGCTTTTGAGCAACTTTATTCCAATTAGCAACAGTATAACACGACAAGTGACTTTAAAGGTTCCTTAGCGGAGCACTTAACATTAGAACTCGTTGTTAATTTTTTTGCGTCGGGTCATCCATTCTTGAGTTTTTATTGTTCATTTATGTTTTAATGGTTCTGGTTGCACTTAGATCTCGGAGGTACATAACGTATTTGCATATTTTGTATCAAGTAGCAACTAGCAACATCGTAGTGGGTTAAAGTTTAACATAACTAGGTTACAATATTCTTGTCTTTATTTTTAACTAGCGGACGTCACGCGGTTTCGCCCGCGTTTTCCCGTTCCCGTGGGAGTACGGTGATAAAATATAGCCTATGATACTCGCTGATAATGTAGCTATCCCAATGGATAGCTACATTATCAGCGAGTAAAAACTACTGGACCGATTTGAAAAATTCTTTCAGCAATTTTTCAAATCGGTCCAGTACTTTTTAAGTTTATTCGTCACAAACAAAAAAGCAAATCTTTCCTCTTCATAATATTAGAATAGAAGTATAGATATGCTTAGTTCGATTGATATATAAGTTATAATTCCTATGACCAGAACACTAAAATCTACTGATCGCATAAAAAAATGTTAGTTTAAAGTAATAACTTTCCTCTTAAACATTTCAGAGTGCCCTGCAAATGAAAAGTATTACAAATGTGAACTGGAAGTCTGTTACAAGACCTGTGATCATCTGAAACATCCTCCAGCCTGCCCCTCCATTGCTTCTGGTTGCTACAAACCTGCCTGTCTCTGTGACAATGATACCCTGAGGAATTCCGAAGGCAAATGTGTACCTATAAATCAGTGTTGTAAGTGTTTTAGTTTGACTTTATATTCTTAGCAGCCTTCGGACTCAAAATGACGGAAAGGTGCAGTGGCTTAGCGATGACGAAAAAAATTGTAAATACCGTCTCGCCATCACCGCGGTCTCACCGCTCGTTTTGTTCGCGCTGTTTGCATACTTGCTATCTCCGGTCAAAGGGTTTATCGTAAAATTTACTGGTGATGCAAACTCTAATATATGTCAACATAGTTATCATACTTATAAGTGATCGTTTTGAATAATTTTTGACAATACACTTTTTTTAAAGATGCGATTCTGAGATAAAAGTCGTTCTTCTGGATTATGATTCTGATTCTAGATACTACAAAATAAAACCGCATTTTTTTTGTGAAATAAATTGTGGGGACATCCAACCAGGTTAAAAAGCTTGTTGACCATTTATGCTTGGAGGCTTCATTAGTTTGATTTACTGTTAATGCTTGAGTTTGTTTGTTTTTCAATTAATTTCATTTAAAATTTTATTTACTTAATAGACATATTATTTTCTGTGTCATGTTTTGTAAACTTATTTTGCATACTACTGTATAAATTCAAGTTTTTAAAACTTAACACACAGATGTGTTGCTGGGGAGTTTGTTGCGCCACTTCTTCTTCCCAGCTAAAACACTAGGAAGTGTATGTGCACTTTATGTAGAACTTTGACGTTCAAAAAGTGCTGGCACTATGAATAAATGACTTTTTATTTGATTTTGATCAGTTTTCAATAGCATCATTTATTTGCAATTTATTTGGTAACTTATTTCATAGCTAGGTGTCAAATAAAATGATTAACAATGTTTATTTTTGTTTCAGAACCTGAACCAGTGCAAAAGCCCAAATCAAATGCTTCGTAAATTAACGAATAAATATATTTTATAAAACGATTAATATATACCTATATTTTTTAATAAAAACATTTTATTTTTGATAACGTTGTTTTTTTTCGTCTTACGTACTACTCCTTAAACTAAATACTAGTAACAAGCAAATATATGCAAAGTCAGTTTGAAGGGTCTTCATTCGAGTTACGATAGCAAAAAAATACTTTCAATTAATCTAATTTGAAAACAAGCCATAACTGTCATTTTGGGGTGAACCTGGCCTCACATAGCAATTAGTTAGTCGTCATTAACTTTTTAATATAAATCTTAGATGGGTACTTCTATACTAATATTATAAATGCGAAGTTTGGATGTTTGGATGGGTGGTTGTCTGTTACTCAATCACGTCAGAAATCTTGATGAAATTTGGCACAGAGGTAGATTTTAGTCTGGAATAATGCATAGGAGTTTTTATCCCGGTAGTATGTTCTCTTGGGATAATTTTTGATATTCCCGGCGGCAGCTTATCTTTACAAAGTATAAAACAAAGTCGCTTTCGACGTCTGTAGGTTCTACGGTTTTCATCAATAGACAGAGTGATCAAGAGGAAGGTTTATATGTGTATTTCGTCCAAAAAATTCTACGTGAACGGGAAAAATAGGATATGGGCGTGCGAAATCGCGAGCAAAAGCTAGTAATATACACTTCTGGACACATCTATTGGCCCACCTTAGAGTTTAGGTTTCGATGGCCCCTACCGAAATATGATTGCTAGATTGAACAAAAACTGTTGATGCAGTTTTAAACCTGATACATTTTACCATCTTTTTCGATCGTATTGTTTTAAATTTGAATTCAGAATACCATACGACATGGAGCTACGCCTAACAAGTCGGATATGCGCCTTGTTAAAGGCAATTGATTTTTGAATAAAAAACATGTTTTATCAAATAAAGGTTTAATTTAATAACGCGTGTTGCCTCCATGGGCATCTACCACAGCTCTCATACGATTAGGCATAGAGTTTATCAACCGCTCTATGCAATTTTGAGGGATCATCTCCCATTCCTCTTCTATGGCAGTTTTCAACTCCTGCATCGTCTGGGCAACTGGCTGACGAGCCCTAACACGTCTTTTTAGCTCGTCCCACATGTGCTCAATGGGGTTCATGTCTGGGCTTCTGGCTGGCCAGTCCATAACTGTGATGTTCACATCCCGAAGATATTCCCTGACGATGCCGGCCGCATGGGCTCTTGCATTATCATGCATAAAAAGGAAATTTGGGCCCACATAGTCCGCGTATGGTATCACGTGAGGTTCTAAGCACTCACGAATGTACCTTTCAGCATTTAATGTTGGCAGCCGTGGTCCTGTAACAACCTCAAGTTGAGTTTTGCCGCTCGCGGATATACCGCCCCAGACAGTCCATGAGCCACCGCCATAAGCAACCCTCTCTTCAAAGCAGCATTGTGCGAAACGCTCTCCCTTACGTCGGTAGACCTTCTTCCTTCCATCATTGCCATGTAACACAATTTTAGACTCATCAGAAAAGAGTACACGGCTCCAATCTTGCTGTGTCCAATTTAAATGACTGCGTGCGAAATGAAGGCGCGCTGTTCGGTGGGCTCGCGTTAGTTTGGGCCCATTAGCTGGCTTGTGTGGTACCATATCGCGTTCTTTTAACCTTCTCCGAACAGTTCGAGCGCTCACAGATACTCCGTGGAAGTCGCGAAGTTGGTTTTGTATCTCAATGGAGGTAAGGTGACGATTTCTCAAGCTGGTCGTCACGATGAATCGATCCTGCCTTTCAGTTGTGACCCGAGATCGTGGCCTTCCTTGGCGACGAACAAAGCCGCCAGTCTCTAGGTACCTCCGATAAACATTTCGGACCGCAGATCGACTTAAATTAAGTTGAGCACTCACGTTTCTTTGGCTGTGTCCGGCCTGAATAAGTGCCACAGCTTGGGCGGCGACTTCAGGTGAAGTATCCATAGATTATTGATAGAACCTCACCTTAATGTTAAGAATAAGTAATGTTTGTTGCAAAACCAAAGATATCAATCACTTTTTCAAGAATTAAATCCAAGTAAACCAATAAAACCAAGTTTTCTTAGTATTCGATTGTTTGATATCAACAAACAGGCTCCAAATTGTCTTTTGTTTCATTAAATTCTGTGTTCGAAATTCAAAAAAAAAGACTATTGAATGAAATTGTGAATGTGCCAGGTTCAAAACTGCAAAAAAACTTTTTGCTCGACCTAATATACAATTTTAGCTAGGACCAAACGAAACTGAAAATACAAGGTGGGCCAATAGATGTGTCCAGAAGTATATAAAAACTATCTCTAAAATTTGTAAGTGACATAATTATATTTTTCAAACCTTTTTCAGTATACACTAGAAATAAAAACTCCTAACTAAATTAACCCTAAAATATGGCGTCAAAAAATTCATCCGCATCGCTGTCGTCTGGAAGTGTACCCAAAAGACTGGCGGCATTGCCACGTTGTATGGCAATGCTTATTCTTTGACGAAGGTAAAAGCCAGACCTTGGGTCACGTGAAGTGTCAACTAAGCGCCTTGAGAGATCTTTAAACAAGTTATGTGCACTCGGACCATTTATATATAGTTAGTTCTACATCACAATCGTCTATATTCAAAATTATTACCATCTTTTTTTACAGTACCTACGGATAGTCGGCCCATTGCCTCATTAGCTTCCTCATTCTGATGGCTAAAAAACAGTGGAATTTCGAATAAAAAAAAAAACAAAATACCAACTTAGAATTATGTTTCTATGACTCACAAGTTACCTTACGAAAAGTCAAAGAGCACGATATAAATAAAAAGATACTCACCTTAGTAGATCATTGTCTTTGTCGGAATCATCTTTATCTAGCGTTTCTGTGCAATGGCGTCCTACGTGTTGCCTATTTGTTTGTTCGTGGTAATTTTAACAATTACTTCTGCTGCACCGGCTGATGATAATGCTTTTCGTAAGTCTTTATTTTTTTTATTACGGGTGTGGTGAACCTATATTGTATGTATGTATTGTAGGAGCTCGTGGCTAAATAAAAACAGCTGCACGGGTCGATCTTCAAGGTTAAGCAACGCTTGCCGAGGTTGGTCTGTAGATGGGTGACCATCTTAACATATAAGGACCATCTTAACGGAAAGCACGTTAAGCCGTCGGTCCCGGCTGTTATTTGTAGATCTTTGGCAGTGGTTACGGATAGACAGAAGCCAGAAAATATGACATCAGTCTTACCAAGGAGTACCGTGTTACCCAGTTAATGGTTTGTGGAGGTCTGGTAGGCAGCCGCTCCACGTAAAATACTGGTATTCAGCTGAATCCGGTTTGACTGGAAGCCGACCCCAATATAATTAGGAAAAGGCTATGCAGATGATGAACCTATATAGTTATTGATTTTGTCAACTCTTTGATAGACATCCTATTATAAGTAGCCACGACTAGTTCAATCCATTCTTGGATTTCATTTCTTAGTAACTAGTTATGTCCCTCCAAAAGTAAAAGAATTATTTATTTATTTAATATGGGTTTGCTTTTGACTCTAGTCTAGGTCATAGATGACAGAGACAAAGTCGACGATGGAGCGAGCTTACCCAGAAGAAGCCTGTTCACTCTAATTTTGAAGAGATTAGGGTTGTATGCGTTCGGAAACACAGACGAATATTCTATTTACAATAAGACAATAAGTAGTAACAATCGCATAAGACATACATAGCATTACATACAAAATCAGCCTATTTGGTTCTGTTTGCTGGACACAGGCTTTCTCTGTGAGAAGGAGTGAAATGTAATCCAGGAAACAAGCCCAATACGAATTGGTAGATGTATGTCTTATATTTTTAGGTCTAGGTTTTCTCACGATGTTTTTCTTCACCATTTTGTTAACATTCACAAATTGTTATTATTATCCTAGACAAAAACATTCGACACAAGTCGTCTCGACATTAATCTATTCGTTTTTGTTTTAGTTTATCTTATTTTTCTGCTTTGGTTTGTTCAATTGTAACAGTACTTCAGAAAATGTATCTTTATAGTATACCGTATAGAATTTTATGTTTGGATTTGTGTATTCATAAATTTTTACATGCTTTAGTGAAATAAGTAACTTAGTTATTTTCCTCCTCTTAATGATTGCAGATTGCCCACCAGATGAGAAGTTCTACAAATGCCAAATTGAGATGTGTTTTAGAACTTGTGCTCATCTGAAGCAATCACCGCCCTGCCCTTCAATTGATCCTAGTTGCTACGATCCAGCCTGCCTTTGTGACTATGGTAACCTTAGAAATTCTGCGGGCAAATGTGTGCCTGAAGATAAGTGCTGTAAGTAATATCATTTGAACTAATTATTCCATTTAATTTAAATTGGTCAACAAACAACTGCATAGGTATACTGCACCTACATGTTTAAATAATGTTTTGCTATTAACCAAGGCTATACAATTTCTAATAGGTTAGCACCGCATGCCCCATAAAGATAAAAACTAAAATGCTGTAAGTGTACACTTTGCTTTTAAATTAATAAAATAAAATATAAAAGAACTAGGTATTAAATGACAAAAATAAAATTGCCCGCGACTTCGTACGCGCATATCCCGTTTTTTCCCGTATACCCTACAGCCTTCCTCGTGAATATGGTTATCATATACCAAAAAAAATTTCCTAATCCGACTAGTATTTCCAGAGATTAGCGCGTTCAAACAAACAAGCAAACAAACAAACTCTTCAGATTTATTATGTTAGTTTAGATAAAAAAAATGTCATGGAGTAATTATCAACCAAAGTAATTAATGTTTAATTAATTACATATTTTTGTTCTAGCATGATTGGAAGCAGCTACATTCCTGAACGTCCAAATCATTCAAGATATCTACACGACATAGCACGACATGCACTAATATTTTTATATTAATAAATAAATCATGTATATCACGACTGTTTCTTTCTTTACTTTGGTTTGACGAATATTAAAAAATCTGGCCAAGTGCAAGTTGGACTTGCACACGAAGGGTTCCGTACCATAAGCCGAAAAATATGTTTCTTGTATGTCCCTTTTATTTGATTTTTATTATTTGTTGTTATAGCGGCAACAGAAATACACACTCTGTGAAAATTTCAACTGTATACCTCTTACGGGTCATGAGATACAGCCCGCTGACAGACAGACGGAAGGATGGACGGAAGAACCGACGGACGGACCGACAGCGGAGGCTTAGTTATAGGGTTCCGTTGGTTACCCTTTGGTTACGGAACCCTAAAAATGAGGGAAACGCCTTTTTCTAACATCCAATGTCTTCATTGTTACTATCGCTCAGCTGAAAGACGTCAACTACTGGATCGGCATCGCCCTTCGATCCAGCCCGTCCGTAGCTGTCCTCCTCCCAGCGACGCCCTAAGCCGAGGCCCGTACCCCACAGGGGGTGCCCTTAGCGTGTAGTTTTTTATAAGCCCTGGCTGGAGGCGTTAATATTATATTAAAGTCACCACAGGCAAGCCCGGTTAAGCAGTCGATAACCTTATAAGTTGAACTGCGAGACACAACTCACAAAAAACAGAAAAAAAACGCCCTTTTTATATGTCTTCGCAAAACAAAACGCAAAGCCTTTTAAAAGGACCACGGCTTCACCTTGACCATTTTTCTACCTATGTCTTGATTTCTATCGGAAATATTTTTCTTGCTTCGTACTATTTAGACCATTTTATTTTTTCTACACTCCGGTTGCGGTTTTCATAGCGATACAAATTGCATGTACCTACACACCCGCCACATATATACCAGTAGGTATGTGTGACGGATTTCACAATAATAAATCGTTTCTATTAAATACATTGTCCAATTTTGACTGATTAATGCTATTCATTAACTGTGGTTAACAGCTGTTGTTCAAAACTAACAGTTCCGCTTAAACAGACATAATAATCACAGTTTCATGTATGTGACGATTAAACAAAGGGTTTATAAAAGGAACCATTTTCAATAGAAATTCCCATTAGTTTAGTCTAAGCATTATTTCGGTTTCAATCAATAATTGTTCTCTTCACAGTTGTTGGGGTTTTAGATAACTTTGCTATTTGTATGATTTTAATTGGTTTATGTTCCTGGAAAAGATTCCCTTATGTTTAACCAATTCCTGAAAGTTGGGTAACAAGAGGAGCGGGAGCTCGATAGAGGTTTATTTTCGTTCATAGGTATGTATTTTAAATTTATTTTTCGATGTGAGTAGGGTAAAACCTCCTCTGTTTTCTCTTCTCTCTATTTTGAGTTTGTTAGGTATTTCTGATCTTAGTTTTTGACGATGTTGCTGATGTTTTAATTAAGCATTACCAATTTATAACGATCCCACTAATGTTGGGATCAGATTCCTACCATAATCTACTACGCGGCGGGCCCAATATGGAATGGTGGACATTGAATTTGAATTTTTGGATCAAGTACATATCGGTTTCCTCACCCGTAACAATTTCCCGTTTCCGTATAGCCTTCCTCGTGAATACAAAAAGCATTTTCCAATCCGACTGGTAGTTCTAGAGATTAGCGCGTTCAAACAAACAAACGAACAAACTCTTCAGCTTTATTATATTATATAGTATTTTAGAGATTCTTTAGCTGTGTTAGTCTAGTAAAAAATGAAGATGGCTTTTGCAAATATTTTAAATCCAACAAGAATTCTACGACTTGTACAAGGACATTTTTTGTCCGTGGTTCAGATCAAGTCTTAGTACCCCAAAGCCCAGTGGACTTTAAGATCGCTTGCTGAATAATTGAAGCACCCTTTTACTATGTTTAGGGAAGCATCCTGTAGAATTCGGGTCACGAGCATAAACCTAGGACGAGATTCTGTAGACTTGTGAGCCCGAAGGGAATTGAGTTTCCTTAGAATGATTATACAGCTCTCTTTGGCTTAAAAGCAGTAGTCTTAAGAGAACTAACCCCCACGCTATTAACTTAAAAATGACGAAATTTAATTTCTTATTTTTTTTTTTTTTGTGATACACCCTTAAGTAAAAAATAAAACCCGTAAGTGGGGTGGACACTTACGAGTTTAATTTATTATTTTGACCCTAAAACCTTATCTAAAAATAATATATGGACGTATTAATAAATAGATCTTGTTCTATAAATGAATTCCCCGTAACTTACTAGTCTATGACACAATCAGAACCTACTCAGAAACAAAACGCATTTACAGTTTGTTTCATTTCAGCTGCCACCACAAACGGGCAATACAGTTTCTTTGTCCTGCAAGCATAAACAGAACAATACAAAATATGGTTGCACAGTTTGCAAACTCTATTAATTAAACGCAGCCATTTCCTCTGTGAATCTCATAAATAACAAAATATAATGCAGCCTTCACAAGTAGATTGCGACTGTACAACATGAAACTAACATTCTGCTCGTAGAACGTACATAATTCTAAGCTGCCTAGCGCATGTACACAACCCAAATTAAAGTTAATTACACTGCCCTCAAACAAAAACCGACCACGAAAGAGAATAGCTACGAGTGTTTTTTCAAGCCAGGAATATATTTCCAGTGAAGTGCCGAAAAAAGTAGTCACTTTAAAAAGAAAAAGCAATTTTTGAGTAGACTTTCAGTTAAATTCTTAAACGTGTATTGAAGCTATTCACAACACCTCATGATTATGATGAGAAAAAAAATAAAAACATGCGAGGCAGTCTTTGGGGACTTCTGATAGAAGTGAAAACTAGGCGAAAGCTAAAGCGTTTGGTGACGATGACGCGAGTTCTATGATTTTTGTTCACCCAAAGCGTTCTGTGACGATGTAGCGAGTTCCATGATTTTTGTTCACCCAAAAAGTACACATATATACACAGTATACAATGTTTACATTTAGCTCAAGGAAAGCGTTCGGTGACGATGACGCGAGTTCCATGATTTTTGTTCATCCAAAAAGTGCTCAACGCGCATATAGAAGTTTTCACTTGAATAAAAAAGGAACACTTTTGTCTTTCATTAAGTGTATTAGGCACAAAATACCAACCGTACTTCGGTAGGTACATTTTATGCACGTGACTGTACCTACAGTATTTTTTTCTGAAAATAACTAAATTACTCGTTGGCATACTAGCACAAAGTAAAAACTACCCTCTTATCTACGCTACGCTGTGGTAAACAGTGTGTCTGACAGTTCTTAATTCCACACATGCCAACTTATCGCTTTGTGTAAATAATTTATTATGATAAAAACTTTATTTTGTTTTAAATCTTAAGGGATTAAATCGTGTTTTGTGATGTTTTTTCGTTCATTCTTAATTAGTTTTAGTATCATTCTTGGGATTGCGGCTGTCTCACATATTTTATTGTAATATAAATTCCGTACGCGTTATTAAAAACAAAAAACCTCATTTAAACCGTATCCGCATTTTACATTTCATGACCTAACCGCGAAAAACAACTTTTTTATAGGGTTCCGTTGGTTACCCTTTGGTTACAGAACCCTAAAAATGAGGGAAACGCCTTTTTCTAACATCCAATGTCTTCATTGTTACTATCGCTCAGCTGAAAGACGTCAACTACTGGACCGGCATCGCCCTTCGATCCAGCCCGTCCGTAGCTGTCCTCCTCCCAGCGACGCCCTAAGCCGAGGCCCGTACCCCACAGGGGGTGCCCTTAGCGTGTAGTTTTTTATAAGCCCTGGCTGGAGGCGTTAATATTATATTAAAGTCACCACAGGCAAGCCCGGTTAAGCAGTCGATAACCTTATAAGTTGAACTGCGAGACACAACTCACAAAAAACAGAACAAAAACGCCCTTTTTATATGTCTTCGCAAAACAAAACGCAAAGCCTTTTAAAAGGACCACGGCTTCACCTTGATCATTTTTCTACCTATGTCTTGATTTCTATCGGAAATGTTTTTTCTTGCTTCGTACTATTTAGACCATTTTATTTTTTCTACAGTCCGGTTATGGTTTTCATAGCGATACAAATTGCATGTACCTACACACCCGCCACATATATACCAGTAGGTAT
>NDFZ01004397.1:0-70952 GCA_002192655.3 Mamestra configurata
AGATTTAGCATACTACAAACAGTGGAGTCATCGACAAATTGCCATATCATAAATAATTTTAGCCTTATTAATTAATAATTATTTTAACTTACAAACTATGTTAATAGTAACACTTAGCACACATGAAAAATGACAAAAACAAAAATTAAAACACAGCATCCACTTAGAGAAAGATTTATCAATCCCCATGTCTGACATTTAGCTTGATAAACCTATCCATTGTAGGCCCTTCTAGCCTTTCTGAAAAAACCTTCTGAATGATATTGCTGCTTCTCCGCACCCTGAGCATAACTGATGCTTTTTTGCGCATGATCGCGAAATAATCGTCGTGTGCGCATCATATGTCATTCTAGCAGCAAGATCGATTGACCTAAGTCTGAAGTGTTTCAGATTGACTACAAGACATTCATTAGCAGATGCTACCGGAATGTGTGAAAAGTAATAAAATATGGCATCATATGTATACCCATATTTTATTACTTTTCGAAAATCGTTACCACTGATATTATAATAATTTCACTTTCGTAAGGCCCACCGAATATAGTATTTATCGAACAAAAACATCTTTCTGTTGTTTCGAAAGGCCAACACTTTAAAATCGTATAAATTCAAGTCGCAATGTCATCTCACCGACCAATAATGACAAAACTCGAAATTGAAGGGTTAGACGCCCCACTGACCGGTATTTCTTAAAGTTTGCGACTGCTATGCGAACGCAGACGCTCTTAAAATAACATATTTTTAACATGTTACTTTAAAATCATATACTTCTCATAGGTTTTTTTGTAATGTAAAGAGCTATTGTATATCTGTGTTATTTTTATTATTTTAGGCTCAGTAGTTTCGGACATAGGGGGGAATGATCATTTTTCATTTATTAACTTTAATAACTTCAGAACAGATTTAAAATTATGATAATAATATTTTTGGTACCCTTACAACAATATCTTCCATTTGATATGTCACACGGTACAGTAGACAAAACTTTTTAACGTGACAACGTCTAATAAATCGATGAACGCCGGGTGCACGCACGAAAAAGGATGACTTATTGTATCGTTACGCTCATTGTAACATTACGATCATTTCATCAATGATTTGTTATGACGTAGTCACGTTAAACTATCGCCCGTAAACTGACTTTACAGACAACCAATTTTTCTTTTTAATTTTCTAATGTGCACCCGAAAAAATAACCCCATTTTCAAAATATATTAATTTTCGTTACGCGCCCGTGTTTGGGTCACAAAAGTTTACTTGTGCACCAAATTTCAACTGAATCGATTTAGTAGATTCGGAGAAAATTGGCTGTGACAGACGGACAGACAGACAACCGCAGTGATCCTATAAGGGTTCCGTATTTTCATATAGAGGTTAGGAACCCTAAAAATAACGAGATTTCCCCTCAGAAGTACCAACCACCCTCAATTTTATTTAAACATCACAAAACCCGTATTAATTATTCGGCTTACCATAAACAAATTACAAAATATCGCAACATATTCGATTACGCCGTACAGGAAGGTTTCAGGCAATATCCTGTCTTCATTAATTTTTCCTTAGACCGGAAATTGAGCCAAATGCCTCCCTGCGTTGCGCTGCGGACTAAAAAAATTCGACGGTGCATTTAAGGTGAATGCATCGTGTTTTCGTGTTACGTGATGGACTTGGGAATTATAAATACAGAGGAAAATACTTCCGACAGTGCCTCAGTTCTCCAATCCCTAGAGAAGAATCACACCATCGACACTCATAAAATAATGCCACAATGCACTAGAACGCGTCATGGTATCCAAACGCAACACTGTGACGCTGCAGTGAATAAAAGGACCCTGCGGATCACTAGGAAATGACGCGGCCGATAAGCTGGCCAGGAGGGGATCTGGTACGATGGCTGTTGGACCCGAACCATAGTACCACTCCCTTTCATCCAGCTGCACTCATGGCTACAAGAAAAATACCCACACACAAGCAGAAGGCTGGTGGGCCTCGATACCAGGCTGCATCCAGTCCATGGAGACTATGCCATCTCTAGACAGGAACCTTACGAGGTGCCTTCTGCGACCGGATATGCGCAGCCTACGAATGATGGCGGGACCATCACCGGACACTGTTCACTGAACAAAAACTTTCCATATAATAGGTGTGGAAATGTTTGTTCAGTAAACAGTGTCCGGTCCGGACCGTCCTCTGTGTAGAGCATGCATGTAGGAAGAGGAAACGGTATCGTACGTGCTCCTTGAGTGCACACGCGTCGCCGAAATATGGAGGCAAACAATAGGGACACCGAATTCACGTAGATTCAGATATCCTGAACACACTAGGAGGACTCTTTTGCTTCTGGAGAGAAGTGAGTTGGTTGGAATGACGGCCGCCATAACTCACGCATAATGGTCCAACATCAGGACTAAGTGCGTAAACCCAAAAAGATAGAATATAGATGAATTACTTTAGGAATGCAACATAATAAATAATGAAAGGTCCTACTTGACGGATCCCTGCCGATGTTTTCTCTATGAGTTTCGCTTCATACAGACGTTTCCTCTTTACACAGTGCGAACAATGTACGTCTATATAGCAGTTTTTTTTTGTTTTGGTACCTAGTGTTCTGGATTTAGGTCTACTGGACACACTTTTTTTATTGTTTTTCTTGTCTCTAACATTCATTATGTCAATGTAATGCATACCTTTAATTTTCATGGTTACTGAAATGCCGATTTTAAATATTATTTTATTTGAATTGTTAGTAACAGTGCTGTTGGTGTAAATAACACAAAAAGTACTTTTTTAAAATTCTCACTTCTGAGTAAAAACTTAAATATTTAAATTTATGTATAGTGTATGAGTGTGTACCAATGTCTAATAATATGAGCGTTTCTGTAATATTTGATACCTTTAGTTTATTTTAAAAAAAAAACCAAACCAAAAAAAAATATATCTTTTGAAAACAGCTCCCAAACAACAAGGCAGCCAAAACCCTTCATAGAGGCAACATTCCCTACATTGTAACTCCCGTATAACTCGCTCAAGTTTACGACTTCCAACACATAGCAGAACACTGGCCCACTCTGCAACTGAGTTAATGCCCCCAATATGTTTTTATGCCCTCCGAATGGACTTGTTTTGGTGTTCCCACCCCACTCGACAATTGTCAGCAAAGTCTGGGACAATCCTGTGTTCGACAAAGTTATTCTGTGACTTTTCCAAGTTGGGGTTGATAAGAATATAACTGACATATAAGTATACAATATTGATGTTGACTACGTATTTTTTCCGAAACTTTTTTAGAAAGATGTCGTTAGTTGAAGGGGAGATACGGGGGTCAAGATTTAAGTTATTTTAACCCTTCATTTATCGACCATATAGTATTATGGGAATGTCTTTATGTAGAACGTTGACGTTCAAAAAGTGCTGGTACTCAGCCTAATTTGAATAAATGACTTTTGATTTTGATTGTTAACTGACGCAGTAAAAAAAAAGCCATCTTGTACTCATCTCCAACATAAATCGTCAATGGCTGGCTGGCTATGGCATATGTGAACACTTTCCCGCTCTTTTTGGCTGGCTTGGTAAGGCTCTAGTAAGTATTGGCATGGCTAAAGGAAAGTGGCATGTTGGTTGGCAAGGCATTGGCGGCTGCATACTGGCTGGCGTTACAAAACATAAAATTATTAGACATAACATAATGGCAGTATTTCCCAAAGAGATTGGCAAGTAGCATTAGTCCCAGGGTTGCGGATTTAGTTCGAAAGAGTCACCGTGGCCCTGGAACGCAAAGGGCTTTAGAAGGAACACGGATGGGTTTTAGTCAGTAAGAGTCTGACACGCCCTTCCGCTCCACCCAGAGCGGAAGAAGTCATTCGATGATTCCACATCCTTAAAAAAAAAAAAAAAGAAAGGTGGACATCTGGCCTAATAGTCATTTTATTAAAATATTAGCACAAAACGTGAAGCCTGTGTTTCTTGATACAACCTAGGTATCTCGTCTAGAAAGTATAAACTAATTCGCTTGACACCAGTTCTATTGCGGTGTAGGCATAGAAGTGATTTGATGATTTCCCATCTTTAAAAAAACAAGAAAGGCAACCTGAAATATATGTAGTAGTATGTTGGGTCTACCGTAGATACGTATAATTTTTTATAACTGAATAAGTACCTATAAAAAATAAGTAGGTACTTAATCCCAAGCGATTCGTGAACAAAAAAACTGGGTATTTTCCGCCCTTGAATGTTTCCGGTAAGCGTTGAAATATAATCCGATTTTGATTTTCCATTAGGTATGTCACCGGAAAATTGCAATTGTCAGATTGTAAAATGACGCGTGAAATTGTGAACTATTTACGGATGTATTGGAAATGATAAAAAAACTTTTTTAATCAAAATATATCGAGAAATTAAGAAATTAAAGATTGATTACAATCTACGGAGTCTGCAATTTTCCGATGACATACAACTGTCTATACCAAAGTTCCTGGGAACTGCCTACATAAAGTAATTCTACCTCATTGAACAATAGTTCGCTCTATAACTATCGAAGAGCAAACCGGAACTGAATTCAATTCCGTACTATCTGCTATCAGACGATGGACCAAGTCAAATAAATCCACTCCAACTATCTAGTTCAGTTCTATTTCGAGATAAGTTTAAAATATTCACTGGGAATTCAAACGTTTAGACGTATCACTTTACCATACCTACTGTACCTAGTTTTAGAAATCTAACATTATTAACACACACACACACACACACACACACACACACGGTTTCTGTTTCAATTTGAAATTATGTAAATAACAATAATAATATATTATTCGTAAAAAAAAAGACAACTTTTGGTCCACAGTAGTTGTTAGTAGCACTTAATACTATGTTAGTTAATTTTATAAATATGAAATACAGTCTCTTCTCTATCAGTATGACATTCCATTTTTGAAATGATTAAAATTGACAGTAGATAAAATTGTTAAAAAAAATAAAAATCAAGTAATCATTTAAAATGTCAATGAGTAAAATCAAAAATAATAAAAATAAGATGTCAATAAATTAGATAAACAAATTAAAATATATACCTATAAAAATATTACATTTAATAATAATAAAAATCAAAACGACACAAAAAAACAAAATAGGTACCTATCTAAATAGGTATATATATATACATCACCCTCTCAACGATACGTTAACGTTCTCTCTTGAGAACATGAGAACTGTTAGCATTAAAGTCAAATGATCAACTATGTGTGAACGAGTTTTATATGAGGTCCCTAGATATGGCATATAGTAGGCGCAAGATAATCGTGGAATAACGGTCATTGACCCACCTACAATTATTGACATTTTTAATTTGAAAAACGGAATTAATGACACAAAGCTGTCCCGAATCATCATCTCTCGTGATCCTTAACATTGTCTAATAATGAAAAACGATTCATATTTAATTGTTCAGGTACCTATGAACAGTTATTAGGGAAAGGTCAATATACTTTATTCCACATTTATCTGGCGCATACTATAGTATGAATCAATCAAGTCGCATCAAGTCCAGTCCAATTATCATCATTAACCTGTTAGGTACTTATGTAACCGATAATTGTATCAGGAACCTGTCACTATTATCCCCATTGCGATATAATTGATATAAGTTGGTGTGTAGCGTTAATTTGACATCACTACTATGACGTTATGGTATGCTTAAATGTCTTAAATCATAAGGAGTAATTCCTTCACATTCTAATCTTGGTTTCAATGTTTCAAAAACAGTTTTAAGCCCCCATCAATTTGACAAGTTGACATGGATCGTCGCTGAGATAAGATTGAGAATTGCAAAAATATATTTAAACGATCGTTGTTTGAGTTCAAAAATTGGTAAAAACCCTTTACTCCAAGGGTCAACACCCCTTCAGCGTAGGTACGCTAGCCATTTGAATTCATATTTTCACGAAGTACTCCTCTCTGATACAGAAATAAAAAGATAGGTACCTAACGTGAGCTTTTCTTGCAACTCATAAAATAGATCCAAGAATCTGGGTTAAGTGTAGTATGCGCTGGCAACATCTAAAAGCGGAACTTGCGCTAAATATTACAACGTCATTGATTTTTTGCTGCTGGCAATATTGCTTCGATCTACGTTTTTATCGACAAAAATTGAAAACAAATTGTCACTGTTTAAATTAGTTTGTTTTTATATTTACAATCAACGAGCGACCGTTTACTGTAAATAATGTTGTTGTTACTTGCAAGGTCTACAATGTATACTAAAACTAATAAATCTTTGTTTCAATATAATCATGTGTCGATTTATTGTATAGCTAATCGATATTCAAGCCCCGTGGCTGAACAAAGCAAAACTGAAAAAAAAAATTCGCCCGAGCGCCGGCGCCGTACACATAATAGGAAACATCATATTTTTTTTTTTTTTTTAAGGATGGGAAATCATAAAATGACTTCTTCCGCTCTGGGTGGAGGAAGGGCATGTCAGACTTTTACTGACTGAAACCCATCCGTGTTCCTTCTAAAGCCCTTTGCGTTCCAGGGCCGCGGTGACTCTTTCGAACAAATTCCGCAACCCTGGAAGGCACTATTAGAATAACTGGGATTTAGCCTAGAACAGGAAGCAGTTATATCTTTCAGAGTTATATCCACATGGGATAGCCGTGTAACGAAAACGAAATGTGCCTAAACGTGTGGCGTCCTTGTTTAACTGTAAATTCTCGTCCAATTCAAAAATCTAATCGCCGCCTAAGAAGTTTCACATCTCAAACACTCCTTTTCACAAAAATAACATCATCATTCATATCCCAAACAATACAATATCTAGTTTAGCATAAACTCTACTAGGCAACCATGAGATTTCAGCCAGTCTTCAAAAGCATCTTCAAACTTTTTTAATATCGAAAGAGTTGGTAGTCCAACCTCCTTGCATCCTTGTTTATTCGAATTTTGAACTAAGGCTTTGTTGAAGTACTAGGGGACTAGAAATGGGCAAGATGTTTCTATAAGTATAAATGCTCAAGTTTCTAAAGGAAATTGGAGCTGTGTTGTTCTTGTTTTGTGGTCAAGATTCGGAATCGATAGCGTAGTTTAGGTAGGACAGGGATTCGGCTTTGAAGAAGTTGGGTAGTTATCAAACTGTCGGAATGTAAATGCAACTACTTGTAACTTAAAAAATTGATGCCAAATGTGTTATAATTTCTGTGACACCTAATTTGAATGTTATTTTGTGCCAACTGCAAATCGTTGTCGTAAACTATTATATCAACTATTATATAAACTATTATATCTGTGTAATCCCAATAAGAAACTTGTAATTAAATTATTTTTATTAAGATTCCAAGAATATCCATAGACAATGATATTATAATACAAAAACATGACACATAAATTACGAGTAATAATATGCCTTAGTAATTTGATTCATTTGATTTCCTTTGAGTCGGTTCTCAAACTTTTTACGGTCACCAAATTAATGTCTAACCTTCTCGCATTTTACTACGCCTAAGGTTGGACAATTTCATTCATAAAACTTAACCAAGTAATTTCACCACGACCTTATTGATACCGCTTCGCTGTTCATTGGAATTAAGCGAACACGATTTACTCTTACTAGCGATAGAACGAGTAAATCTACCCAGACCGGTCATGCCATCTGCCAAGCATTTTAAACTTTCTAAACTTTGCCCAGCACTTGGTGTAAGAGATAGTGAAGTTCTTAGGTATCCTAGGGGAACGACTTTGTTACAAGTATACTTGTGTAAATCATCGACATGTTTACTGCTTGGCGAAGCTTTCTGGAAATTCTTCCAGGTTGATTATCCTGAACCACCGCAACAGTAATTTAGTATAGGTCATTAATTTATCTATTATTTTTAACATAATTTTGACAATCTTGGGACCCTGGGGTCCCGGACCTATGCCCAGGCATGCGAGGGGCCGAAGCCATACAAAAATAGTTAAAAAAAATCACAGACGCCCGGTAGTAATTTTTTTATTATTATTATGAATGGGGCACCAATGTTATTCCTATTATTCAAATGAATGAAAAAATTAGCTCCAAAAAAAAATCTAAAACAGTTACCCAATGAAAACATATTTTCATGTATCTATTAAAAGATCGTACTTATGTACATTATTTTATTCGCAATCCCTGTATTTTATTTCAATCACATCGAGCCCGTTTTCATATCCACATTCATAACAATTTATTGTTTTAGCATTACAGCACATCCTTCCAAATAGACACAATATCATTCTAACATTTGGACGACAATACTGTCAAAGAAAATTCGACCCTATCTGCACGCCTTTGGGGTGTTTATTGATCAAGATAAACAAGTTTTGACAGTAAATAGGGTTGTCAAACAAAGTATATTGTTAGAAGTAAAATAGAATCCCAATAGAGACGCGTGTTTATACCGGTTGAACCCTAAAATATCTGAAAGGGAACTCTCTCAATTGAGAAACTTTCAAGCGCATAATTTTCAAGTTTTTATTATTCTACTAGAACTAGGACGTACTCACTTTGTCTGGATAAAGTTGGATTTAGTTTAAAGAATGCTGTGGTTCTTATTGTGCCCTGTGTTGCTTTACTTTGTATAAGTGAAGTTAGTATAGATAGGATAGAGTAGATTTACCGGCACGGGTATAAATGAAATGAAATTATTTATTCTGTAAAACATAATGAATTGGATATCTAAATCACTATTTCACCTCATTTTATTTCGAAATAAAGAGGAAATGGACTCAACATTTCTTATATGATTTCCCCTGACAAGAAATAGCGAAAAAACGAAGGTGAGTTTTTGAAGTCCTCGTGATTAACATTTTCAGTGCCCAGAACTCAGCATATGGGTCAACGACGACTCGTGGGCACACGAACATATTATTATTCGATCCATATGCTGAGTTCTGGGTACCGAAAATGTTAAAATTAAAAAACGTACTCAGCAATTGATTTGACGCGTAACGTTCGTGTTTGATCTCAGAGCTTCATATGTGAAGATACTTGTCAACTGAATCGGTCCAGTAAATTCGAAGAATATTGACAAACAAACAGGCAGTCAGTCAGACAGATTACGAATTATCCTGTTAGGGTTCCGTCTTTTCATATGGACTTTGGAACCGTAAAAATGCAGGACAGCGTTCGGAGTGACATTTTGAGATAGTACTAGTGTCTGTTGCATTTTTTTTGTAAATCATGTCTTCCATGCACAAAAATGAAGAATATGACTGACAGTTTTGCTCCAGAGTTTTTGTTGCAACTAAATAGAAAAGCAATACTGTAATGTACCTATAATATAAACAAGTAAATAGTTGGATTATTCCGTCTTTACCCGAAGATATATCACGAACTTGCCCAAAAATCCAATGATACAGGTCCACTATCAATCAATCAGCTGGACACTTGGGACGGGTTAAAAGCTCCCGATTTAAGGAACCCCCTCTTCCCCCCATTGTGTCCAAGAGACCCGGCGAACCGCTAACACCTGCGACCCTTCAATGTCTACTTATTGGAACCCAGAGGATTAAATTGTGTTTCAATTTTTTTATTTTCTTTTAAAATAAATTGACGTTGGTGCTTTTAAAAAATTAACGTCAATTTGGTTTAAAATTCTTGTGGAAAACGTTAAGTGTTAACCCTAACTTTTTACTATTAAATCTGAGGAAAATTATGCTTGTTAGGTTCAGATTAATTTATACAGGTGCAGTTCTTAGTTATTTTAACAGTTTTTTACACCGCGTAGCGGAAGGCGCAGCGTTAGAAGGCCTCCCACAAGGTGGACCGATGACCTGGTATGGGTCGCGGATAGCCGATGGATGCGAGCCGCACAGGACCGGTTGTTGTGGCGACACTTGGGGAGGCCTATGTACATCAGCGTCCGTCTTTTGGCTGATATGATGATGATGATGAACAGTTTTTTGGCTAAATAAGGGAAAACAGGAACAATTGCCGAGCTGGGCCCGTGGATCACAGACTCAACAACATACCGAGACCTCTCGGTGCCTCAGAGGGTACACTAAGTCGTTGGTCGTCGGCTGTCATTACTGGTGAAAGCCGAAAGTATGACAACCAGTCTTACCAAAAGAGGTAGTACCCAGAAGAGATGCAAAATTCAGATAGGTAGTCTCCCCATGGAATTTTGCAACTGATTATACTGAAAGCTGACCCCAAAGCTAAGTAGACGATGATGAACCCTACCAGGGTTGCGGAATTTGTTCGAAAGAGTCACCGCGGCCATGGAACGCATTAAGAGTCTGACGCTCCCTTCCGCTCCGTCTAAAACAAAAGAAGGCATTTGATGATTACCCATCCTTATGAAAAAGACGATGATGAATTGGCAGAAATGTTTTTAGTTTGATTCACAATTTTATAAATTCTGAGATAACCAGCATATTCCCCCCAGTACGTTTTTTCTACAAAACAGTAAAATTAAAAATGTTTAGGTTTATATAAATAAACCAGATGCACGCACAAGTCATCGGCACGCGCGTACGGATCGTCGCCAATGTGTTTATTTCTGTCCGCTGAGAACGGGAATCCGAAATAGAAAAGTCCACCGCATCTCTCCGACGCAGTCACACGCATACGGAAACTGTGAATTTCAACAAACTAAAACACCTTTTCACCTGTTAAAAAATCGTAGAAAAATTTTGACAGTGTTTTCGCGCACGTCTGATCACGATGGCGGTTGTGCGTCGAATGGCCGCCATCTTGTTTTTGCTGATAGTGTTGTTAGATTTTGATTTGACGGTAGGATGTGACGTTGATGATGTGGCTGTGTACAAAGTGTCGTTGCAATTGCTGTGGAGTGAGGAGAGGTTCCCGAAGGACTATCCAATGAACCGGCCTAAGGCGCAGTGGTCACAGGTTTTTGGTTAGTGAATACATATTTTTTACGACAAAACGAGAAAACATACTGCCACCGCGTGTTGGAATATGGCCCGTTCCGCCTTATAGAGAGGAGGTCAATGTCCCAGCAGGAAGAATATTAAAGTCTGTTTATATCTATTGGTGTTAATATGTTTGTTTATAATCGTCGTCTTTAACGGTGCGCCTCTTGGACAAGTGCAAAAGCTGACGATCTCCTTTTTTTACCGATGGGAAAATAATCATGAAATGACTCCTTGCGCTCTGGGTGGAGCGGAAGGGAGTGTCAGACTCTTACTGATTAAAACCCATCCATGTTCGTGGAAATGCCCTTTGCGTTCCAGGACCGCGGTGACTCTCTCGAACAAATTCCGCAACAGCTGACGATCCCCTAAGAGGCAAATCTAGCATTTTTATATAAGAATCGTTTGCTATCAAAGACACCTCTAATTTCTCTACAATTTGACTAGTTCATGACATTATTGTCGCTGTGGCGAAAATGAGACTTGAATTTGAACGCAATTGTTCGGCTAATGTTAAAGGTTTTTTTTCATGAGGGATTTTCATGGTAACCTGGATTTCTATGGATGAGTCTAGACTTGTTGATAGGTGTTACATTGTTCCTGGAACCCTAAACAGTATGGAAATTGTTTAGAAACTAAAGTTGCCTACCCAAAATTGTTTACTACGATATTTTATGGTGCGGGAAACAACATTGTCTCCAAACTTTTCGTTTCCCAAGAATGCTCTGGTTATTACGAAAGTAATCTAGGTACTACAAGAGGGAATATGGAGCCTTTATTGGCAAAGAATAGCAGTTCCCGTGGATGTCGTAAGAGGCGACTAAAGGACTCACCAGAGAATGGGCAACAGAGTTCACTGTGCATTGCAACAGCTACACTGCGATCGCCAACGCGCCTGTCAAGCGTGGCAATTATGGCAAAACCCTCCCCCCTTGGGGAGGCCCATGTCCAGCAGTGGACGTTTTTCGGCTGACATGATGATGATTGAATTATTACCAAATAACAAAATGTTAGCAAATAAAGGTTGCTTAAAACCAGTGACCCATCTATCCTTGTACAAAAATTCATCCGCTTTTTAAGCGTGAAAACACAACCAACATACTCACGTTCGCATTTATAACATGAATTCAACAATTCTTCACAAATGAATAAAAGATATTTGATGTCTTCTAAGCCATCAAGGGTTTACCTACTTAATACATAACAAATAACAATAACAAGCTTAGCAGATTAGGCAGTAATATCTTACTTACAATAAGATTACCTCGGAGGAGAAACAATAATAATTATTATTATTGCTTCCTGAGAGGACTCAACTGTAATTGCTATTATTTCTGCCGTCTTAGTTATCGTTCTTATTATAATTATTTAGGTTTCGGAAAAATGTTATCTGAGACGGTGTTTTGAATAATAATAATAATATTTTTTATTGTTCAGAAAAATACATGATTAAATGAGATAAATCACTACTATCACACTAGGATTCCCTGTGTCGTGGAGGTCAGTAGAATAATTTCTTTACATATTTTTCTTTGACATCCTACTATTACGTTCGTACTTTACTTCAAAGCAAAGGCGCAAAAAGGTATTATGATTTTTATCAAAAAACTTCATGAACGAATACTTATTTCATAGATAAACAAATGTCTTCATTTGTAAATATTTTGAAATAGTACGATTTGTGAGAAAATAAATAGAATCGGTAGAAAGACGCCAAACATCGTTTTTACTAGATGGCGCAAATCCATTATGGCGAGATTTGGGAGTGACGTCACGCGCAATTAGTGCTATTTCTGTTTATTATAGACTAGCTTTTGCTCGCGACTTCTTACGCGCATATGCAGTTATTTCCCGTTCCCGTAGGAATTTCCCGTTCCCATATAGCCTATAACATTCCTCATGAATGTGGCTATCATTTACAAATAATATTTTCGAAATCCGACCGGTAGTTCCAGAGATTAGCACGTTCAAACAAACAAACTCTTCAGATTCATTATATTAAAATAGGTTTTAAAACGCTCGCAACTCCCTCAATTTTTGTGACAGTTTGTCCCATCACATAACATGTCACACTAAATGCGGGTACCAAATATAATTAAAACGGAACTACCCAAAAACTCACAAGAAAAACAAAAGGGGGGAAACTAGAAATAAGTCCCCTGTTATCTCAACGTTAAAGTGACGTTTCGCGGTTTCGCTCGTCCGAGATAACTTGCTATTTATTTGTCCTTTCCTTTCTCACAAAGGAGAGATCTTATCAGTAAATGTTACTTTTCTCCCGATCTGTAGGTAACGTCATTGTTTCTTTATTGTCGTATTTTGTTTGTTTTGTCTACCTATATCTTTTTCTTTCTGACTTGAGAGTTACTTTAATAAATTACTTAAAACGGATTATTTTTATAGACTGCCTTTTTGCGCTCGAGGACCTGGGTTCGCTACCTGCGTTTTAGATTTTATATCCATACTCCATACTAATATTATGAATGCGAAAGTAACTCTGTCTGTCTGTTACGCTTTCACGCCTAAACCACTGAACCGATTTTGATGAAATTTGGTACAGAGATAGATTAGACCTTGGAGATGGACAAGGAAAAGGGCTAGAAGGGGATGAAAGTTTGTATGGGAGTCCATCATTATTGAAAATAAAATCTTTGTATTTAGGCATTTGATAAATATGTGCAAGCTTTTTTGAAAAATAGTATCTTACAAATAAAAACGGCTGCCCAAAGTAACTATTCCACGCGGACGAAGTCGCGGGCAAAAGCTAGTCTGGAATATTTTTTTAGACATTTAATTAGTATTCGTGACAGGCTGGCCAATAGGGCAATAGGTTCGCTCCTGATAACATAGGACTTGAACATATCCGGCTATATGTGGGTGTTTTATAGGCATGTACTTACACCTCTGCCTCACACTTTGGGGTAAACCAGCGTAATGTTTTAAATTGTTTTGATTTTCTTTACTACTACACTACACTACAGTGCAGTACACTACAGTGTAATCCCTTTATTTTGACTTTTTGAGTTCACCTATATTGTCCAGTAGGGGAATTTGTTTGAAAAAGTCACCGCGGCCCTGGAACGCAATCAGGAGAGCATTTGGAGGAAGTAAGTTTTAAGTAAGAGCACCCTTCCGCTTCGCCTAGAGTGGAAGGAGTGGAAGGAGTCATTTATGTTTCCTTTTAGTGTTCACTCGTTTTCGTGACTTTAAGATTTATAATTCGAATTATATGATTTTTATTTTATATTTATATAAAAAATAATTTATTAATTAACTTTCTTTCTTCAGGACGGACTTCATCCTTTTATTGGATTTTTTCCCAAAATGAATTATTATTAATTTTATATTTAATTTTTTGTGTCACTCTATTATAATAAATACCTGACATATGTAGGATATTTATTTTCTTAGAATAGACTCGTTTTGTATGATGACCGCTTAGTATTGCGTGTTTATCACTCATAAGCGGATTCTACTGTAGTTTCAAAATATATTATTCCAGTTAAATCATTATTGGATCTCTGCTTTGAATTTAATCTTCATAATTCATCATTGGACCTGTGCAGAGCTTAATTTAGCCAATGAATAGGGTATTTTCAGCTGAATGCAGATGTTTCAATCAGAGCTGAAATTATAATTAGTATCGTCTGAATAATTCGCGTTTGTTTTCTCAATTTAAAACGCGTTAGTGTAATTCGTTTTTATCTGCATATATTTCATTTTTTAATTATTTTTTTTGAGATGAGTTTGCTCTTGACTCTAGTCTAGGTCATAGATGACAGAAACAAAGTCGACGATGGAGCGAGCTTACCCAGAAGAAGCCTGTTCACTCTAATTTTGAAGAGATTAAGCTTGTATGCGGTTGATTGACGGCCTCGGATGTGTAGTGATGGCAAACATTTATTGCTGAAAATGAGTTCCTGGGTTCGGTTTCGTCAAAGCGTTATCCATCTGGAATGTCTCAGGAATTACAGCTTAGATTCAGATTTTGTGACCGGTTGATGAAAACTGTCGCAGTCGCAGGACGATCCCCGGCCACCGTAGGCGCGGGCCTGCAGACGGCGAGCGTTGGGTGGCTCGCTGTCCGATCATCACCAGGCCCAGGTCGATGGCGTGTTGTGTTTCACGAGCGCCTCAAAGAGATGTCAGCATAGAAGACAGGGCCCGCTAGGCCCAGAGCCTGCCAGGGTTGCGGAATTTATTCGAAAGAGACACCGCGTCCCTGGAACGGGCTTTAGAAGGAACACGGATGGGTTTTAGTCAGTAAGAGTCTGACACGCCCTTCCGCTCCACCCAGAGCGGAAGAAGTCATTTGATGATTTCCCATACTTAAAAAAAAAAAGTACATGACTCACTAACGTGTCTACCTACTCATGTAGTGTAAATCCTTAAATTCGTTACTAATCCTAGTGTATAAGTTGCAGTATCTAAGGTGTGTACTAACAAAAATGGTTGCTATGTTGTCCGAAACAAAATAATTTATCATTTATTTAAAGAACCCCCATACACATAAAAGAATCTTCATTAGGTACGAGGCAACATCACATAACATATCCAGATACTCTTAACTTAAAGCAACAAAGTAAAGAAAAATGATTAAACCCGAGAACTGTTCAAAGAACATCTCTATGCCGTTCAAAGGTTCAGCTCGTGACCAGAAAACAAAGTTGTCTCCATTATATTATGAGTAGAAGATATTGAATTATCCGTGAGAGGGTATAAATCTTCTGTGCGTCGGTATTTGGAAGGCATTTGTCCTTTTTGCGACGAAAAAAAATCCTTTTGTCTGTTTTCAATCAAAAAGGGGCGGGCGTAGGGGTGGCAGTTTTGAAATCTACTCTAAAATAAGATTATTTTATGTTGGTCCAGCCAAATTAAACTTTCACATACCTACAAATAAACAGTTATCAGTATGCAAGATATTAAAATTGTCTTTTTAGAGAGATAATAAAACATTTATCCATACTTATAATAATACTTATATAAAAAATGCGAAAGTGTGTCTGTCTGTTACCTCTTCACGCTTAAACTGCTGAACCGATGTTGATGAAATTTAGCATAGAATATAGTTAGTGTCCCGGGAAAGGACATAGGATAGTTTTTATCCCAGAAGTCTTCCTTTAAGCGGGTGAAGGTGAAGTTTGTATGGGAGTCCGTCATTATTGAAGATAAAACCATAACATTTTGTATAAACGTTTCTGAAAAATAAAAATGGCCACCCAAAGTAATTATTCCACGCGGGCTAAGTCGCGTGCAAAAGCTAGTTTTGTATAAAAAGAAAAAAAAACACACAAAACAAAAGCACAGTTACATAATAAAAAAAACAAATCCACATTAAAAGGAAATAAGTAAAGATACAGCACATACTATAAATGCAGTCTATGGCATAAGTACCAAAATACCTACTTACCATAAATTTAAACATGAAACAACTTTTTGAACCAAAATATTGACTAGAAGAGCATACCTTGTGATGTCATAGAATGCGAATATTGTTCAAATACAAAAAAAACTTCAGTATGTCTGCCATTCACAGTCAATCTCATACTTGAAATATAAAAAGAGTTGAAAGAATAACAAGTCAAATGTTCATGAATGTCACATGTTTGTGTATTAAACTTTCCGCGATCACCAATTGGAAATAAAAAGGGATTTTATTTTGATAGCCACAGAATTTTGAAGATATTCAATCCAGATTTTAAATTGAGTCGCTGCTTGATAGCTGTCGACAATAAAGTCCAAAATACTTTACGTTTTTTTCGACGTTTGAAACTTTTATCTAGAATAGAATAGAAAACATTTATTTGATACAGACACAACACGTCAGCAACAAAACACAAAGTAAAAAAGAGAACAATCATAAGACAACAATAAATTATCTAGCCAGCCGCTAGCTGAGCGTGCCTATACCGAAAGGGTAACCCTTTCATCTCAGCATTTGCTGGGCGTCAGACACCCAGCGCTGGTTTTCAATTGGCACCCTGCAGTGACACACGGACGTGGGTAAGAAAAATAAATACATTCATACTTGAATATTAAAAATAAATAATAAATAAATTAGAATACGTTAATAAGTATTATAAAAGTTTTTTTTTTTTTGTGCTTGCTACACTGTCCAGAGATTTTTCTTTTATAGTACTACTCTTATCTCGTCTCAATTTAACGTTTACAAATTTTAAAAAAAAATTGAACTTTTTAAAACTATTTATATACCTCATTGCTACTGGCAACTAATTCTCTGAAGAACTCTTATACCAAATAAACTAAGTATTAGAGGTTTCCCACTAAAACTTAAAGTTTTTAAAGGTAAAGTTCAATGAATCTTGTAAATTCAAATTTAGTTGTTGGAAAATACAATGACTAAATTTAAATTTACAAGATTCATTGTTAAACTTCAACTATATTTGAATTTAGAATTTAAGATAATTATCAAATTTTGGAACAAGAAACCCTATGTCAGACATGACAAAGTTCAAACTCCATTGCACCCCGTTTGCAACTCATACTTTTTGTACTTTAATACTTTTTAATACAAATAGTCACTTAAATTACACTTTGCTAAAATCTAAGTATACTTGAATTGGTGGCAATGGATGGAACTTATCTCGTTTTATTAAATCAGGCATAGGTGGCATTTCACTCAGAACAAAACATTTCGACGCGCGACTCGCGTAAAAATGAATCGCCCTTGGGTCATCCCTATTCCGGAACAATATAAGGCAGCCGCTCAAAATCAGATAGGCTGAAAGACACATGTTACATACAAATAGCATTAGGTACTACCGATCCTCTACCTGACGTACTTCATGTAAACAATGTGTTACATACTCTGACAAAAAGGTTTCACATATCTCTCTGTGAGTACCTTTATTTGAAAGTCATTCTTTCAAGAACCGTTCGTAGGCAAAAATGAAAGCTCGGCTTTTCCTTGGACATAGATTTGCACTTCTTCTCTGACTTCTATTTTTCAAGCGCCTTCATTTTTGGTATGAATTTCCGCTTTGTAAATAATAAATTCTAGTTATAATCAAAAATTAAAGAATTACTACAGACCTATTTATAAGTAAAACTTTTCTACTATTATGATATTTAAATATGTAATTACGTATTCGCAGACATTAAATTAAAATTTTCCAAATAAAAAGAAAGATTTTACTAATCAGTATCTAAACAAAGCATATTTAAGATTTTTTATGATGAAGCTTGTAGATGTAGGATCGCTAATTTTACTAGAAAATAATTTAAAAATAATCTTGAAGTAAGAAAGGAAACACATATTAAAGTTCAAACCTTAACCTTTTGAACGCCCTTGTCACGTAAACATGACAAGCAAGCGCGTGCCCTGTACGCCAAACGTCAAAATATGTGACAAAAAGTAAGACAAATTTGTGGCTTGGCGACGGGGGCACGCCGATGCGTTTATACTCTGGCGTTCAAAAGGTTAAACCGCAGAGCTAGATTATAAAACTAAAATTCTTGAACTCCAAAGAAGCAAGAATTAAGATATTAAAACAAGATTTTCTCTGAACAAACCCAAGGAATGTGCTCAACGAAATAATTTAAACGAAACAAAACTGAATTCAGTACATTTCATAAAACTTATAACGGTGAATACTTCAGTAGAAGCTATCCGGTGCAAGAGCTTAAGTTGGCAAGTTTCGCACTTAAAGATAACTTGGCTTCAGATATTTTAAACACGCTTTTGTAGGGTTAGTTGGTATTAAAATAAAGGACGATGACTTGAGAAGTTTCTTCGTGGAGAGATCGGAGATTTTATAGAAATTAAATATGAAACTGATGAAGATATAAATCCATTGGCTTATTGGAATTTATTCACATTTATTTCGAAATTCTTGAATTTCAAACTCAAATGGTTTACAAATGTATTAAAATATCATTTGATAATGTATGTACTCTGACTAGTATCGTGTTACTTAGTAACTGGGTTGTAGTGACCACCTAGTCGCTTCATGTGCAGGCGCCAGCACATCAAGCTACAACAATCCGTCATTTTTAAAAATGACGAAAAAAGATTGACGTGTAAAAGTGTTAACCTATGTACTTACAAAATAAATATCATTTATCTAAGGGTAAAACGGGACCCTATTACTAAGACTCCGCTGTCCGTCCGTCTGTCTGTCTGTCCGTCTGTCACTAGGCTGTATCTCATGAATTGTGATAGTTATACAATATAAATTTTCACAGATGATGTATTTCTGTCTCCGCTATAACAAAAAACAAACGTGATTTTTTTGCCGTTTTTATAGATAATGGTACGGAACCCTTCGTGCGTGAGTCCGACTCGCACTTGGCGGGTTTTTTCAATAGATTTTCAACTTTATCGTCAAGACATTAGGTTGATGATGATGAATGTCAATGCAGTCCCGTACGGCATCTCTGTACTATTCCCTCATAGTTTAAACAACGCCACAGAAAATTAGATAATCATAATTACCGGTCTTTAAGCCCGTAATAATAATAATAATCATTTATTTAAAGACATTGGATTAGTAACAATAGTCTTAACCTATGTCAGTACTTAACTAATAACAACGACAATGTGACAGGTGACAAGTGACCTCACCAACGGGCTGACATGTCGACGTTTTAGCAGCAGCTCGCTTTAGCAGCAGCTCGCTTTAGCAGCAGCTCGCTTTAGCAGCAGCTCGCTTTAGCAGCAGCTCGCTTTAGCAGCAGCTCGCTTTAGCAGCAGCTCGTCTTAGCAGAAGAAGAAGTGGCGCAACAAACTCCCCAGCAACACATCTGTCTGTTGAGTTAGAAGAACTCAACAGACAGATCTCTCTCTATCACTCAAAGGTTTGCTGGTAGAAAACTCATTTTTGAGTTAAGCTCGCCTTTGTACATGAACTATTTTTTAAATGTGAATTAATATAAGCTGTTATGGTGTACAATAAAGAATTAAAGAATTAAAGAACTCAACATTAACATTTATACAAAGGTATGCAAACTATTCTTACAAAGAAACAATACAACAAAGGTAACACGTAAAAACCTAAAACTAAATTATTCGCTATTTGTAAGCTAGCACATTCCAAAAGTATTTTATTTCCCTGCATGCACCGCGTGATCCCTGCATGATTCCACTCGGAAAGTTCAAAATATCGAATGTGGCAACACCACATCAAATCAATTCAAACCACCAAACTGATTCAGTGTTGTACTCACGCAAACTTCATTAACTGCTTCTGATGAAGAATTAACTTAAATATCAGTACTCTTATAAAAAACCTTTTTTAACAGACTTTACTGTACTTTTTCACTTTTTCTAATCCCGGGTAGTTCCATTGTTAGAATTTTTATATAGTTCATCTTCTGGGAATACGAAGATCGTAGATTCTTGGCCGCCATCCAAGTACTAGTTCCATTAAAACGTATTTGCTCTGATTATAATACTTTATAAGATGTTGATACCAAGAAATAAGGTTCATTAAAAACTAGACCGCTTGTTTCTTTTTTTAACAGAAGAACTAGGTCCTTCCCGCGATTTCGTCTGCTAGTTTTTATCATAATACATACATAACCTACCTTAAAGCACAGCTACATTACATAGGATGTTTGAGATTTTCAGTGCTCACCGTTAACAAATTTTAATAAAAAAATTGTCATCGCTTTTTTTATATTGACAATCGGAGACGTAAATAGTACCTACGGATAATATTTTTAAATGTATCATATCTTTTAGTGTGTCTTTTATCTAATTATGCAAGGCTGTGTAGCAGAGCCCTCTATTAATAAAATACCACGCTAATAGGCCATCGGACAGTAGGTACTAAAAATAGGTCACAAGACTAGTTACTTGTATGTAGCTACCTATTTGTATGTAGCTTTAGTTTATAAGTGCTCACCGAGCCATTCTTTATCAAAATTGGTTAAATCAACAAATATTTCTTATCAACACTACGATCATTATTTTATCTGCATAGTCGATTTTTATTCTATGATCATCACCAGTGATCAGATAATCGGCGCTAATATACCTAAACTTACTTTTATTCCCACGAAAGTATAATACGGACATACTTTTTAGAATCCCGGATCCCGGAATCGTTCGAAATTCCTGAAATTGCTAAAAATGCCTGCATACCAAATAAAGTAATATAGAACTCGATATGAACAGTCATTGTATTTTTTTTATTTAAAAAGCCTATTCAAATGGAACTTTTAATTTACAATGAAAGTTTCTTCATTAAGTTTGTTATAGTTGTTTTTACAAAATTGTTCAATCCCGGGAACGATTACTTATTTATTCAGAAAGGAATGTCCATATTATTCTTTCACGGGAAGAAGTTTAGGTATATAAGACTCATTACATTTGATTGTATGTCCATTATACAAAGTGAAAACCAACGTATATCATACATCTTTCATTTATCTATTTTAACAAAGTGAGAGTACATTCAGTGTAGATAGGTACCTACTTATTTAGTTTCACTCAACCACTCAGATACTCATAATATAATATTAGTCTCAACTTTTTAATATAATAATAATAAATCTCGCTCCCTAATCTAAATATTATTACATAAAGTTCTCTTACATTCTATTCATACCTTCGAACTATTTTTGTCCAGTTTTTTATGTTACGTCGTCTACTCATGAAAAGAGTTCAGTGAACCTCGCTGTTTTGTATGAAAACTTAGAATTTTATTAAGAAAGTTATTTCTTCGACTGTAATCTATGAATAATATTTATCAGTTGATATGAAAGACGGAAATAACAAGTTATTTGAGAGGAAGTAGAATTTTGTAAAGTTATAAATAGAGAAGTTTTGAAAAGGAAGACAAGTTTCGTTGACCACTAATAAATTGACAAACCGGTAAGTAAGAGAATAAAATTATGATAATGATTTGATATTATGTATTATATTCTAAAATAAAATGAATATTTTTCTTTCTTATTTTCTTTCATCAAAAATCACATAGGTAAGTATTTATAAAAAAATAAAAAAATACTTATTGGGACTCGCACAGGACAAACAACAAAATAAAAATTAAGTGGTTCAATATGAACAACACAAAAATATCTGTGCGACTGACCTCGCACAAATATTTTAATAGCACATATACAACGTGTAACAGAATAAACGCAATACCTCTTCTGGGTCATTGTACTCATTATTATGAACAACTTTTACTATGGGACCAACACTGAAAACGCGAAATTATATACAGTCAGTATGTATTTTTTTTATTATGCCATATTTAGTTCCTGTCGTAATCTGTTCTCTTATGCATATTACTTGTACAAAATAATTTCGATGTTTCACATCTGCCAGGCGTCCCGTGACGGCTCACGATTTTTTTTCTGAACGACATAACAACATACCTGTATTCCCTGAAGGGTTAGGCAGAATAAGTTAGGCGGTATTCTAAAATAATCTAATATTGACTGTTTAAAAGGCATCTAATGAACTTAACCCATTTAGGAGCTTCCTCTCTTCCCAAAGATAATTCAGTAAAATCTCATAAATAATTCAGAGCTCAGCCTATTAATAATTTCGGAGCACCCAGACGATGCCTATCAAGTAATTATAATAAAATGAATATACCCTGGCCTTAGAAAACTGCTGTATTTGCATATCTCACTTCGCTTGTTTCCAAGCAAATGGTCTATAAAATGCTTCGATAAAGGCTAGGTAGCGACGAGGGCCATTCTGCAAATGCAAATTAGACACAATTGAATTATTCTAATTATAACCAATTGAAATAAATTCGATTTGTAAATTAATTCTTGTTTTTATCATCTTCTTCTATAGTCGATGTTTAACTCCTCAGATTGTTTGAGCACAGTAGGTGGGTACATTAATTGCAGCATCGGTGGCATTCATTAAGTCCCTCAAAGTGCAGATGTATGGCCATAAATTCTTGGTGCACTGTCGCACTCATAATTTATCGATTTCAAGAACTATCGCTCACGTCATTCGATTATAGGTATAGGGAGCCCGTTAAAATGGCATTCGAAAGAGAAAATGTTATAATACATTATTATTTTCATCTTACATAACATTAAACCAAAAGTGCTTTTCATATAAGTACGTACATTATTATAATTCTACGTTAATTTTATAAGTTCAAAATGGTCGTTAATAAATGTTAAAGTTCGTTAGCAAAGCATTCATTTTAGAATTGTAATACTAAAATAACAAAATATTTTACTACTAAAGCTTTATAATTTCTGTTGAAAGCCTAAAATGACATTATTCCTCGGAGAACTTAGGGTTAGCAGTCTGCGAATATATCCTCTGGATTAACAATAATGTTTTTTTTTTTTATAATAACTGTTTATAAGTAGAAGGCCAATTCTGCAATTTTTAAGCAACATTCGCATCCACATCTCCGTCGCAATTTGTCGCAAAAAAGCCTTAATTCCCATACAATTTTGACAGATTGCGGCTGACATGCGAATGCGAACTTTGCTTTAAAATAAGTAGAATTGGCACTCTGTTCTGCTTTCATTGAATTGGCATCTATATGAGAAATAAAACAATAACAGCTGTACATGCATATTAATTCCGTCTTCCTAGTCCTTTCCCGGCACTCAAACTATATCTATGCCAAATTTCATCTAAATGGGTTCTGCGGTTTAAGCCTGAAGATGTAACAAACAGAGAGACTAACACACTTTCGCATTTATAATATTAGTATGGTTTTATTTCCTGCTTTAAAATTCTCATATTAAACATATTTCAGATCAGCTTCACAAGATAAATTAATAATGAAATCCCCAACATAATCAATATTGTGCGGATCTCTTTGAGAATCACTCAGCAGTTTGAAACGCTTCGATGGACGACCGCTTCCTTTACTGTTTACGTTGAATTTAACTCGATATACTCGTATATATGCGATATAACGGGTAAATACGTGATATACCGGTACATACTCGATACACCGGTGTATACCAGGTTACGTGCGTATCGGTAAGCTTGGTTCGTTCAGTAACTGTAGATAGTGGAGGGACTTCATTATGTATGACTCACTGGAATTTAGGGGCTTAGCTTATTCTAAGAGCCTAGTCAGTGTTACTGGTATATACCCATCTTTATTTTCGTTCAAACTGTTTTCAAAATAAGAACAAAATATTTTATAAGTAGCTTTTCTGGCGTCTGTGCTCCCTTATCCTAAGGAAATCCAACAGTAGATACTTTTATATATACCTTTTCAAACATAAAACATAACGCACAATCAATTTTACCTCTTTATAATATAAGTTTAGCTTAGGTACAAGATGACTGAGGTCATTGACAAGATTTGTGCCAGATTACTGCACTGGCCTTGCACATATTTCGCCAGATAGGTGAAATAATATGTACCTATACCGCTTTGCTCTTCCATCAAGATATGTTTTTGTGAAATAAGCAGCCGGTCTTATTCTGTGAACGAATATTACAATTAAAACTTATGTGGAGTGAGTTCGAAGTGAGCTGTCATATTACCTTAATTTGTGAACTGTCATATTACCTTAATTAGTGAATTGTCATATATTACCTTAGTTACTGAACTTTCATATTACCTTAATTACTGAACTGTCATATTACCTTAATTAGTGAATTGTCATATATTACCTTAATTACTGAACTGTCATATTACCTTAATTATTGAACTGTCATTTTACCTAAATTGGATGAATCGACAGCATTTTATGATCACTTCTCCTAAGTTCCCACAGTGCTAGCTTTACAGAAAGAATAGCTCTACCTACTTACCTTTTTTTTCTTCTCTCTGTATCTATTTTTCTTTCATAAGTGTTTTATGTGTACATAAATAAATAAGAACTACAAGCGTATTGCAATGTAGGTAACCTTAAAAATCTTTCAATCATGAAAAACTAAAACCTCCTTTCTATTAATTCCAGGACAATCCCACTCTTCAAACTACAGCCTGTACCACATTGGCTCAGTGGCCAGACCCTCAGTTCGTGCCTTCTCCCAGTACGGCAAGATCGATGACCTGGTTAAGGAAGGAGATGAGGAGCAGCAAGTGTATGACCAGTTCTCAGCACCGGCTGTGGGTTTAGGGACAGGGGAGACAGAGAATATGGTGTTCGTTGATGGTGGGCATAGCTTGGTAAGTTGGTATTTTTAGGCTGACTGTCCACTAGAGAGGAGAAGAAAGGAGAAAAGTGGAGCTGTGCCAGTATTAACCAATAGAATGGCATAAAATCATTGCACTGCTTAAAAAAAAATGTAAACAATAATGTATAAATAACATGAAATTTATAAAAGAATAAGGTTTTTCACCTCTTTGCTGTCAGAGTTGTCTCTCAGCTCGATAAATGGCGTTGGAATTGAGTATTTATTATATTTTCGTGGGAACATTAGCGCCTGATTATCCGATCACTGGTAATCATACACGCATTTAATTTTCCATACTCACTTGTGCATACTTTACAGGTTTCTCTCATGTCCCGCATGATTCCATCTCCAGACTGGTTCATTGGTGTGGATGCTGTGAACCTATGTGTGGACTCCTCTTGGGTCGATCAGATAACCCTTGACGTAAGTATCTACGATGATTACTTTTTACATGAATAGAGTAGAATACATTAGTACCTAATCATCATCAGCCGAAAGACGTCCACTGCTGGATATGGTCTCCCCCAAGTGTCGCCACAACAACCGGCCCTGTGTGTCTCGCATCTATCGGCTACCCTCGAACCTCACCAGGTCATCGGTCCACTTTGTGTGAGGCCTTCTAGTTATAGTTCTTATCAGTGTAATTCGTTTTATTTCTTCCCCTATCCCTCTTAATACGCGTTTTTGTCTGGATCCCCATAAAATCGTCTTAAACGGGTTTTACTCTATTAATTTGATGTGCAATATGATACATTCAAGGTCTTAAATATAAATTGTGTTATATAAAAATGCTTACCTATTTTCAGCATGCAAAAGTATCTTAACATAAAAATTACAACTTACACAACACTTATAACAACTTTAATATTTACTGAGCTCATGCGTGACAGTAAAACAAAACAAGAAAGTACAAAGGTGGTCACAATAATGTAGAAAAAAAAATTATACAACCGACTTCCAAATGAAAAACACTACAAAATATAAAATAACTTAAATTTCGTCTTATACTTATTTACTATACACTATACAGTAACGTTTTTTGACACCGACTTCCGAAATTAAAGATTTTTTATCATTAATAAAGTTTTTTATAAGGAAGATTTCCGTTGCCTATCTCCGAAGTTCTTCATCAGATCATTACCAAATTGAAATGGGACCAGTCCGAAAAAATACTCTTCCAAATAAAAAAATAATCATCCAAATCGGTTAGAAATGGTCGAAAATATGGCCGAACAAAAACTCTCCGCACAAATATATCAAAGTCGGACCCACCAACTCGTCAGAGGTGATAATTCTTCCTCAGGTACTGGAAAGAACACGCGAGGTCCGTTTTAGAACATTCACGAATCAATCTGTGTAGCCTTTTCCTGTTGGAGTTGGCTTTCAGTCCAAACAGATGCAGCTGCAATACCAGTATTTTACTCAGCTGCAGCTGCATAATCAAGATGAAATTACGGCTCACTTCGTGATCACGTGACATCTTGATTATATGGATTGACAGCTCACCTTGTGATCACTTCACCCTAGCCTTCACTCCGACATGTTTACAGAATCGACCGGCTGGTTAGAAGAATCTGAGCACAATATACATAGTTGGGAAGAGAATGAGAGGTCAGACAAATTTGCAACGATTTGGAACGTGCAAATAGCATCACATTTTTGACGGACTGACTTTGATAATTCAAAAGTACCTGATAATGGTTTATTTGAAATAAATGCTTTGACTTTGACTTTGACTTTTGGGGTAACACGATACCCCTTGGCAAGACAAGTCAGATTATCGGGCTTTTGTCAGCCGGCATCAACGTCTTCAAAGTTTCCAAGGCACTTAAGTAATAAACTGAAAATTTAATGGAATGTTAACAGTTGGAGCCTCTAGATGCGGGAGCCGCCAGTGGGCTGACGTTCACAGCTCCTCGCTGGGAGACTGCTCCCCCCGCCCCCGTGACGAGGCACAAGCCGAGGGTCCCCGATCATCCTGCCGCTGGATTTTACTACCCAGAGCTGAGAGAACTGCCGGCTATCGCCAAGGTGCAGCTGACCAAGGTATTTTTTTGATAATATTGTTATCCTCGACTTTAACCATGCCATGTCTTGTGATGCAATCGACGTCTTTAATTTAGTGTGCGTTCAGATAAGGAGTGGAATTCCTTGCTGGAGTATGTTTTTTACATACTCCGATTTGAATCTTAATGTGCAAAAGCCATACTTCTTTGTCCAAAATTAAATAAACTATAACTTACAAAAGATGGTCACGTTCCAATCCTGAACCACTTGTTAAACTAAGCTATCTAAAACCTCTCCCAATACTTTTTGCATCAACAAACTCATCCTCTATTCACCTTGCCAATATACAAGCTAAATAATGAACATTCCGTGTGGCACAGCCATTCTCATATCCCTATCGTAGTCTAAACTGAACCGCGCATCTTTAGGTACAGTGTAGGCGTTGTAATGTGACTATTATGTTAAACATGATCGCGTTACACGGGCTATCGGGTAAAACTGCTACACTGATAGGTAAGTGCTCCAAGTGTTTAATCAAATCATTCTGCTCTGGATACGAGCTAGTTTTATGCTGAGGGGTGATACGGTACGATATGGTGGTTGATTAGTAAGAAAGATAGAGATTGATAAACCATTTATTTAATAGAACAAAAATATAAAAAACCAGCCAAGTGTGAGTCGGAGTCTCACACGAAGGGTTCCGTACCATAAACCGAAAAAACGTAAGGGAGCCCACTTATTTTTTTTTTATTAAATTTATTTTTTATAATTTGTTGTTATAGCGGCAATAGACACATTCTGTGAACATTTCAACAGTCTGCCTATTACGGTTCTTGAGATACAGCCCGCAGACAGACAGACGAACGGACGGTGGACAGACAGCGGAGGTTTAGTAATAGGGTTCCGTTGGTTACCCTTTGGGTACGGAACCCTAAAAACAATACACACAAGTTACACACAGTTACTCAAATCATTAAACTAAAATAAGGACTAGAAAATAACGTACGTAGAAATAAAATACATTAAAAGAAGTTTACACTATACCTTTGCCAAAGGCACGTTTATGCAGTCTATTGTACAAGTACTGAACTACCTACTACTGATATCTATTTTTAGATTAGAGGTTTATCAAGGGTTTTTTTACCATACTTTTTGGGTTCATTTAAGTTTTGTAGATGTCTTGTTCAACGATGAGATGAGCAAACGCCATTGTTGCCATCGTGGGAAGAATCTGAATGAGACTGGCACAGAAACGTGGGGATTGGCACCAGAAAAGGGAGGCCTATGCTCAGCATTGGACGATGGCGGGCTGTAGATGATGATGATGAGTTGTCTTGGAATAATTTTCGCAAGGAAAGTTTTTAATATGAACGTGGCTACAATAGAAGGGAAGAACAAAACAACAATGTATGGACTTTGTCATAGATGATATGGCTAACGACTCAAAGAAAATAAATAATATAGGAATAAAACATCTCGTGTCAATCCCAAATAAGTTCGGATAAGAACAAGATAATGATAATGAGATGTCTTAAAATCAACTCAAGAAGTGACAAGAACTAAATATTTGGGAGATAATACAATATTCAAAATCCCAGTCAATTCTATCTTTATTCTGCTAATTCTATCCTTGAAAATTCGCTTCATGGAAAAATCCACAAAGAGGATTTTTCGAGTGAAACTGATAGATCAATTCTTTTCAGCCTTCCATCTTTGGCGAGCCATCATAACCGTATAAAATTGCAGTAACTTTGTATAAAGAGGTAATTTGCGAACCCATAGAGCAACCTAGCCAGGTTAATAAGGAATTATCGCATTCCTCTATTGCATTTTAATCATTTTTGAGTTGTAGTGCAGACCTATCAGGATATGCTTCGGATAGAAAGCCATCTTTAAAGTTACATGGTAGATAATAGAAATCACGACATGAAAAGAAATGTATTTATTTTCTAAAATGCATTGTAGAAAATTAGTTATCAGACTTCGGTCTTCATCGTTATAACAACCAAATGACACCCACTCACAAAACAGGCTTATATATACATAGTTCTCTCCCAAGCGTCGCCATATCGACCTGTCCTGTGATCTCAGCATCCAGAAACTCCCTTGACTCACATCAGGTCATTGGTGTACCTTGTAGAACGCCTTGCCAAAATCCTCATTTCATTCAATTTGTTTATGCTTTTCGTACAACAATATTAGTCAATTTTGTTAGTTTTAAAAAAATATTTTAACTAGTGGAAGTAACAATGTGGAGACAACGTTACGACAATAAATGAAAACACTGGCAATACTGGTTTATACGAATATTTTGAAACTATTATAAATCCTGTCACCGAAATTAAAAATAAACTTTCCAATTGCATAAAACGTCCAAAAAACTCAAATTAGTCAGAGATAGTGAATACTATTCTGACGAAATAGTCGAAGCAGTCTGTTGCAGTTAGTGACAAATCTGTGATAAAATATAACATATTCGTATGAACTAGTATTGTCAGTGTTTTGATTTATGGTAAGCTCTATAGTAAGAGAGAGAGAGCAGATATTCAGAGAGTAATGACGTTTTTACAGTAAACGGATAGCAATATTTTCAACACAACTGTATTATTGACTAAAAATCATCAATTTTGAGACACAACAACACGAGACACGTCAATATGAGAAAAATATATGAACGATACTCATGCTCAGATTTTTTCAGGTAAAAGAATACTCAACAAAGGAACTGAATGACTTAGCTCGCAAAGAACTTATATCAGCGCTAAAAGCCAAAAACGAACATAAGGGACTACCACGAAAGACAATAGTTAGCAATGATGATGAAGACAACGACTTTAATGAAGACACACAAGAACACAATACAATGACTACGAGAAACTATATTGACAAGCTCAAAGATTTAGAAGAGGATCCTGTTGGAACACCGAGACCTAATGTGCCTGAAAATTATGTTGTCGTTGTTACAAAAGCTCCGACTACTACGTAAGTATGAAAACCAGTTGCGGAATTTGTTCGAAAGAGTCACCGCGACCCTGGAACGCTATGGGCTTTGAAGGAACACGGATGGGTTTTAGTCAGTAAGAGTCTAATACGCTCCACCCAGAACGGATGAACTCATTTGATGATTTCCAATCCTTAAAAAAAAAAGTATGGAAACCCAATGTTTACTTTAATTATTTACACATTTAATTAGGCAACTATCTAGCCTATATTGTTCTACGGCAGGGCTGAAGCCCATATTCCAAGTCAATTTGATGGACCTCAACTCGACCCAGTCGCTATAGCAACGGAAAAAACATTCGATAAATGTTGATAAATAACAAGCTACCTGTCAATACATACTAATATTATAAATGCGAAAGTTACTCTGTCTGTCTGTTATGCTTTCAAACCGCTGAACCGATTTTGATCAAATTTGGTGCAGAGATAAATTAGACCTTGGAAAAGGACATAGGCTACCTTTTGTAGCGAGAAAAGGGTTGAAGTAGGGGATGAAAGTTTATATGGGAGTCCATCATTATTGAAGATAAAACTATAAACCTTTGCATTTAGGCACTTGATGAAAAATAAATAAACATAAATGTTCAAGCGTTTTTGAAAAAATTGTATCTTAAAAATAAAAATGGCTGCCCAAAGTAACTATTCCACGCGGACGAAGTCGGGGGCAAAAAAATAGTTTGATTATATTATTTGAGAAGGACTCGCCTTTGGAGACATGACTTGGAAACAGGGGTAAGGCGTTCCTACCCTAGTAGGTAACTGCAAAATGTGTAAAATGGGTAAAATCTATAAATGTCAGCCCATACATGGATAAGTTTTGGTAATTAAGAGGGCTATATGTAGCAGTGGACTGTTAAATAGATTGATGATGATGATAAACAAACAGAAGAACGCTGCTTGAATTTTTAATTTATTGGGGAAGAAGGGTCCATTTTCCCGGGAACAATAAAATATAAAGCATTTAGAAAAAAATAAATCATCGACAAAAACAATTAATGCCCCCTTAATTTTAATAGAAATTGTATTTTTAGGTAATGTTGGCATGAAAATCAAAATTGAGTAATGGAAACTTGAGAGATTGCTTTCAGAGAGAGACAAATATTTTTATAAAGCCTGAACACAGAAACCCACTCCTGCTACATTGAAATTGATAGAATTTCATATCGTTACTTACCTTTATTACTTTTCCATTAGTATTAGCATAAGGGCTCGTTCCCGTTGTATCCTTTACTAGCTTTTGCCCGCGACTTCGTCCACGTGGAATAGTTACTTTGGGGGCAGCCATTTTTATTTTTGAGAAACAATTTTTTCAAAAACACGAACATATTTATGTTTATTTATTTTTATCAAAAGTCTGCATACAAAGGTTCATGGATTTATCTTCAATAATGAGGGACTCCCATACTTACTTCCAAGCTCCTTTTCACCCCCTCAGAGGATGATTTCTGGGATAAAAACTATCCTATGTCTTTTCCCGGGACTCATACTATCTTTATACCGAATTTCATCTAAATCAGCTCAGCAGTTTAAGCGTGAAGAGGTAATAGACAGACATCCACACTTTCGCATTTATGGAAAATCGTCAAATGTCTCCGCACGTGGAGTGGAGTATCAGACTCTTACTGACTAAAACTCACCCGTGTGTCAAATGCCTTTTGCGTTCCAGAGGCTCTAGACAAGTGTCATTCTGCCAGCGGTAGCGTGGCGAAGACGGTTGCCAAAACGTCAAAAATGTATAGGATTGACAAACGCTGTCGAAACGTCACGTGATCAATCCCTTATATTTTGGCATTTCGACAACCGCCATCGCTAATAAAATGGCAGTTTGTCTAGAGCCTCTGCGCTAACTCTTTCGAACAATTTCGCAATCCCATTATGTCTGCCTTTTAAACTAATTACCTACTGATAATGGTTGATATTAAATGATGTTACAGCAATACATTGAACGTGCTTTGCAATTAGATATTCTTGTCAAAATGACGTCACATGCGTCTGCTCAGTGGTATAATGTAACATGTAGTTCCTATGAACATAATCATAACCCTAGATTTTGCCAGCAACTTCAAACGCGTGAACGACGAAAATTATGTCAAGGGAACTTGCGACCGGGATAAAAAGTATACGTTCCAAATTTCATACAAATCAGTTCAGCCATGATTAATTAATTAACATTGAAACTACAAAGATAAATTCCTAGCTTTTTTCAGTGAATTCGTTTGCGTGAAACTCAAAAAATCCTCCCAAGACAAATTTGTTAATAGTACGTTCTACCAAAATAAAAATGTCTTATTCCAAGTCATAATCTACCCGTATGTTAAACTTCATCCTAATCAGCTCAGCCGTTGAGGAGTTATTGATTAACAAGAGTACTGCCTTCATTGTTAACTCATTATTTCGCTAGTGTTCTTCTATAATGCAATTTAATTTTGTAATTTTTGGTATATAATTTCCAATTGATAGAACACAAACTTTATTAATAATAATGATAAATCTTTATTGCAGACCATGCAAGGTCCATATTATTCACAAATACAAAGATTTTTTTTTTAATATTAATAAGAATAAAATATATGTAGGTATATATATTTTAAATGTTTAATTTTTTTTTGTATTTTTAAGAAATATTTAAAAATGTAAGAAGTAAGTTTAAAAAAAATGAATAAACGGATATAAAATATAATACAATACAAAAAAAATATTAAACTCAATAGTGCAATGGAAACGGGAACATACTCGACAGACTGTCTTTGTGTATCCGGAATACTTCGACATGTTAACGACTCTTTGTAGGGAATTCAATTCTTATTTTATTGGATTAATTTAAAGGTAAAATAAAAGCAAAGTTACTTTTCGTTGAAATGAAAGTCTCTTTTAAATTATTTAGAAAGAATTTCTAGTTTGCTGGAATAACCCAATGTTACCGTACAGTGTACAGTGGCCGAGGCCTCTCGGTGCACTGTGTACGCCGTACACAGTGCACCGAGAGGCCTCGGCCACTGCTAGCTAGCCAGCCTAGCGCGTCAGTGATTGCACCGTGTACTCATAGAAATTAGCTTGTAACAATTCCTGCTATGCTATTGACTGGTTTTTAATTAACTTGGCAAACAATGGCCGATTTCCGAATTAATTATAACTCGGAAATCAGCCATGTGACAGCCATAGTTTAGCCGACATTTTTTTTTGTGAGCCTACACTAGTGTGCCTGGTCAAAGACCTCCCCTTTCTCCTTCCAAGCCTCTCTCTTGGGCGATATCTGCGGATCTAATGAGATCGTCACACCACCTTTGCCGTAGTCGACCTTAACGGCAACGTCCTTCCTCAGGCCTCCAGTGAGTGACGATCTTCGCCCACCTGTCCGGGTGGCCAACCCAGTCCCACTTCAGCCTGGCAATTTTTTCCCAATTTTTTTGAGTTATGGAGCTTGTTCGATTTCTAAAAATTCGAAAGAGACAAGACGAAAATATTTCAGTGCTAAATTAATTTATTTTCTGATTACAGAACAACAGAGGCAGAGTTTGAAGGAGAGCTCAAGAACATGGACGACGTGGTCTTGGCCGTCGCCCACGGCAGGAAGCTTGGCTTACACAAGCATCTGCCGAGGCACTTCAGGTCCCGTTTGCACCATGCCGTCAATAAGATACAACGTAAGGAATATCAGACCACCTTTAAAGGCACATTTTTTTTTGGATTCGAAATCAATATATGACTTCTCCCACTCTGGGTGGAGCTGGAGACATTGTCAGACCCTTTGCGTTCCAGGGCCTCGGTAACTGTTTCGAACAAAAAACAAAAAACCCTGGCAGGTACAGGCCCTAGAACCTACAAAACCCTTTATGACTGACTTCACCATACAGAAAACAGCAACTAGGCTCAGTTTATTGCACTACAATATCACTTTTTTACTTTGTTCTCCAACTTTTGGGAAAGCAGGTCAACGGGACCGTTCACCAAGTTGTACATACAAAGAGGTAAATACTAATAAACAGAAATAATCATGGGCCTGTTGACCACAGCAAAATTTTAAATAAGTTTATTGTATTAAGTAAGGGAGAAGGAAGAGTACTTTAATAAAATTATCTTTATTGCTTTTGCTATATCTTGGAAAATGCAGGTTTCCTTTCGATTTTCTTCATAGTAGGTATGAAAATGGTGTGGAACACAGAAGTGGAGGGATATTAATAAATGGCTTGTGTTAAAACGCCTAGTAGAAAAGTACATATTTTATTACCAAACAATTACGTGTTGTATTTATATTCTTTTTGCCTACCAAAATGGATAAATGCTCACCAAAAGGAGAAGTCGCAGAGTCTATGGTTAAAAACCTGTCCGAGTCGGGGTGCCCTAAGTCCCGAGCTCATTCTCCTATTAACAGAAGTAACATTGTATTTCAGGGAAACAAGATTTGGTGAGCATTTATCCGTTTTGGTAGGCAAAAAGAATATTAATACAACACGTACAATTATTCTGATGAGTGTATAATATTAATTATTTTGGAACTTAAAACGTTGTTCTTTAGGCACCTCGGTATAGAGTGGGTTTATATTATTTGAAGTTAACATATTTTACTTGGTACGCATTTAAATTGTAGCCTTAATAAATTGTAGATACCAAGATTTGGCCCAGATAGACATACACTTTGTATGTCTATCTGGGCCAAACCCATGACTGACTCATCGGCCATGTTATCTGTCCACTATTCTCGGTATACTGGTAAAGAATGCCTAAGGCATCAAGTCCGCCTTTGTGCCTAAGTGTTGCATGAAGTTTTAATAAATTATCAGCCGGGGTTTTTCCGCCGTTTAGCTTGTGAAATACTTATTGAAAGAACGTATGTGATCGTCAAAAAATAATATAACATTTCCATCCACAGCAAATGACTGCCTCGTATCAGAATGGAGTGCCTGGTCTCCGTGCTCAGTGACCTGCGGCTTCGGAGACAAGCTCCGGTACAGGAGCATTGTGCGTGAAAAGAAAGATGGCGGCCGTGACTGTCCTGCTCTCACTGACAGGAAACACTGCGGCAATGTCAACTCTTGCGCACATATCGATTATTTTGAATGGTAGATGGATGGTTAAATAAATTTTGTCATGAATGTGTAGATGGTTTTTATTGTGTTTTTAATGTTTGTTTAAGTCTTTGTTACATAGACAAACTTTTATTTTAACAAATTCCACATATAACTGTAAGAATAAGCCAAATTGAATAAGTAAACACCATAATAACTTATAGGACAAGCCCGCCACACTATACCTAACCACTGAACTCCTGAGAGCCAGAATCAACAGTACCTAGCGACCATCAGAAGTTCGACGAGTCAATGAAGCTCGACGACTGACGAGCCCCGGAGAAACGATTCAACTGTCTTGGGTCCACAAAATTAATCAGAAAATAACAGCAGAAGAGATAATAAAGAAAAACATATTTTCCACTTTTCCCATAGTTCGAGTAACTGTGGTCGATTTTTCTGAAGACTGAAACGCAACTTCCGAAAGTATCCAATATATTCGCCAAGCACTTACAATCCCTACATACTTACCCTTTACAAAATGAGTCCCACACAGTCCTTTGTCAACAATATCCCGTTACTAACCGGCCAAAAATTCCTTCCACTCAAAACTAGCCCAATTCTCTTTGAACCTTACTTTTTATTATTAAATAATTAATTTTAATCATACACAACGGTGAAAAAGCTTTAGTTCGTTCGCATCGTAAAGCGGACTCACTTTATGGAGGTCTGGCCGTGTCAATAAAAGTCGGAGCGCCTGTATACCGAGATTACAATATAAAATATTTAATAGTGCGCTGACCAAAGAATTATTTAGACAGTATATCTCTCAGGTGACATTGTAGCTTTCAGTTTAATTAAAAGTTTTGCAGTGGAAGAGTTTATAAAAGGAATTGGACTCTACAGGATGAGTTAACAAAGTAGTGGGCTATACTTTAATTTTATCTATCAGGCAATATTTACAAATACATAAAAACTTTTAGATACTATATACAAGCGAGTAGAAAATAAGAAAGAACAGACAGGGAAGAACTCACAGGGCATCGAAAAATTCGTCCACATCGCTTTCACCGGGAAAAGTGCCCAGAACACTGGCCGCATTGCCACGTTGAATGGCAATGCTGATTCGTTGGCCAAAGAAAAGGCCAGCCCTCTGGTCACGTGAAGGGTCGACTAACCGTTTGCTGATTTGAAGTAGTTGAATGAATTTATCTGCCAGCCAGAATAGTACGTATAAACTTAAAAGAGGGAAAGTAGAAGGAATGTATTCGTTTTGTTTACAGGGACATTTCCATCTGCTTAACTGAAATTCTTGTGTCCAATGCCTGATTTTATTTGCAACGGGCTTGCTGCTTGACCTAATTATACACCAGCCAGAAGATCCATAAACTAAAGAAACACGTTTCTTCCTTGAGTAGACTGTTGTAATTTGCACAGAGTGTGTATTGCTATTGTCGCTATAACAAAAAATAGAAGAGGCTTTAATTTGTTGTTATTGCGATGTTTAACTGTCTATCTAACATGGTTCATGAGATACAGCCCGCTGCCAGACGGTTGGACAGCGGAGGCTTAGTAATTCTAAAGGCTTGGAATCCTTAAAAGCGGGAAAATTTAAAGATTTTACGTATTTGGCCATAGGTACAGAAGGCATTTTCGTAAATAGTCAATGACTAGATTTGCCTTGTAAAACTACATATGAATTAGGTGGCTATAAGTAGAAAATCAACGTGTAGTTTTGATTGCTTGTAATATTATTATCTGACGAAATAAAGCCTTTCCAAAGCTGTAACCACTTCCCAAGGAATTTAATATAGTTTTAAACGTTAAAGAACTTTAGTAAGTCGTAAACTGTTGCGGGAGTTTGCTCGAATGCTGGTCTCTATGAGATATTTGGCCCTCGGCTGAGTCGGGACTTCGGGAGGTCGTAACCCCTGTAACGGGAGCTTAACTTTTTGTTTTATATTTTATGTACTTGAACCCTTTTGGTTTAGTGTGATTATAGTAAGCGCCAGATAATCGTGGAATAACGGTCATTGACCCACCTACAATTATTGACATTTTTAATTTGAAAAACGGAATTAATGACACAAAGCTGTCCCGAATCATCATCTCTCGTGATCCTTAACATTGTCTAATAATGAAAAACGATTCATATTTAATTGTTCAGGTACCTATGAACAGTTATTAGGGAAAGGTCAATATACTTTATTCCACATTTATCTGGCGCCTACTATAGTTTTGATATATATGAAATATATGACTCTTCATCCTCAAGCTACACATGTCTGGATAAAAACTTGATATCACTATTTCAACACAAAATTGAAGAGAGTCCTCTTTGAAAAGAGTGGGCAATGCTGCTGTCCTGTGGCACCCCTAATATTGCTGATTTCCATAAGCGGAGATGTTCGTTTACCATCAGTTGGGACATCTGCTTGTTTGCCACACTATGCCACCTACTTTATTAAAAAAATTAGATACGAATTACGAAAAAAAACTAACCCAGTTAGATTGCCATCATAGTTTTTTTTAGGAATCAACTTTTTCACTTATTGCTATCGGTTATTTTTTATCAACAGAACCCCACCAGTATACTCTTGTTAATCCTTTTACCCACTAACCAATTCTCGTACAGACCCGACATGAAACGCAGAAAATATCACTTACAAGACGCTAGAAAAAAAAGCCTGGCCGCCTATAGCACGTTCCATGTTCAAAATTGCGTATATCTTATAGATTATGAGCTAGAGGGCGCGCGCAGCACTAAAGTGTTGCCACCCTCGGATCGAACTGACGGCACGTCATTGGTATTCCGGTTGTGATCTCCTCAAAATCAAGGAGTATGTGATTCGATTTCTATACAGCTGATGTAAGTTTATGGAGTTGTTCGAACCCTTTTTTTCTTTTTAGCATGTTTTGGCAAGGTAGATAAAAGATACAAACAAAACTGTTGAATTAGACTTTTTTACTTGAAATAATCTTTCTACAAAACTTTCGTTCTAAGAATGGGTTTCAAATAAAAATAAAATAAGGTACCTATGTTGAAAATATTTTGTCGCTAAGAAATAGCTGCCATGTTTTATTCCAATGATTCATGCTTCCTGTTATTTTACAGAGATAAGTAGACATTATTTCCTGTTTATAGTACTTCAGCTCTATGTAAATATCTTGTTCACTCAATCGGAAACATCAATTGAGTGTCTCACCGCGAGCCCCATACTAAGTACGACTCCCTTCGCCCTAACGCTGCATTGTCTTGTCATAACAAACCACCTATTATGGTGCTTATGTTTACTACCTATCTTCTAGTCTTCGCAACATAACGGATATTGTTAATTGATTTGAATTTGATTTACTTCCTTACCTATTAAAACTCTCCTTCAGCTGTTTTTCTTATTTTCGTCGAAAATAATTCTATTAAAACGTACTGCCACGACAAAATCTTAAGTCAAAAGGTAAGCTCGCTCCATCGTCGAATTCGTCTCTTTCATCTATGACCTAGACTAAAGCCACCCCACCACCCAAACAAAAAAAAAATTGAAAAAAATATGCCATAAGATCGAAATTCCAAATTTCATTCAAATGCGTTCCGCAGTTGAGGTGAGATAAATTAATAAAAAGTCTTTCACATTTATACCTTAAACAAACCAGAGTTACTTTTAACCCGTGGTCATTTTGTTTGTAATATTTGTTATTTGACTTCGTCAGCAAAAAAACGTCATGCTTGCCTTTCAAATCTCACGTCTCAGTTACTGTTGGTAGCAAATTTGACAGTTGGTTAAGTTAAAGGTAGATACGTTATTGAAACCAGCCGTTAGTCTGAGTTATTATCCCTGGTTTGCGAAAGTGGGCCCTATAATATTATCAGATTAGTACTATTTTTTGCCTCATTCGAAGCAATCTAGAAAACCTTGCCGGTATCTAATATTTCTACAAAAGATAGAAATATCAATAAGAACGAAGAAACAAAACTGTTGGCTCAGCTTGTAGAGCAGATTGCTACAAGATCCGTCATAACGACTCCATGATAGCGACCTTTCTCAAAACGCTGACTGGCGTGCCAGACCGCACCATGTGCAATTTTGGATATTCGAATACTGGCGAATATTATTTTCTACCATACTACTTGTGGTATCATAATCTATATGTCACAACCATCTAGCTGAATCTGCCCTTACATTAAAAGTCTAGCTTTTTCATTGAATTGCGCCGTTTAATTAGTGACATAAGTGACATGGGGAAGTCATTAAACGATATTGAACCAAAGATGTCACTAAGGTCGCTAAAAAATTGGCGCAGTTCAATGAAAAGGCTAGACGTTTAATGAAACGGCTGATTAAGCTATTTGGCTAAGACAAATACATCGTTCGTTCTGACTAACTATCAACGCACAGCCAAAACTATTTAATTTAGAAAGCTGAAATTTCCTACCCTGTGCGATATAATTGTTTTTATAAATATGTGTCCTGTACTCATTATGACGTGTATAATAAAGTATTTATATAATGAACTAGCCTTTGCCCGCAACTTCAAAAGCGTCTATCCCGTTTTTTCCGTTCCCGTTGCAATTTTGGGAACACCTCTCTTAGTGCTCCCCTAGGGAATTTAGGGAAGCTTCATGCCAAATTTCAGCTTTCTACGACCAGTAGTTTCAGCTGTGCGTAGTCTGTCAGTCAGTCAGTAACGGGAGAGTTTTATATATTAGGATAAATAATAGCTGGCTATATACTTACAAGCAAATTATCCGCCTATTCAATATCTATTACCCAACACACAATACAAAAATACTCGAATACCTTCCGTAAATAGTTCGCCGCATCATTGTAAACTAAACACCCCGTTCAGATATCAATCACTGGGATTGGTGGCACGGACCGGGAATCAATCACGACTACTCGCGAACGGCTCGATCCTAATGTATTGGAAAATTGAACTTTCAACGTGATCTTATTTTTGTTTGCAATCTCAAGCTGTTTGTGTCGTCGATTCAATTTTCGTTTTTGTTTGTTGAAATTGATGGGAGTTTTAAAGGTTTTTTTGTTTGGTCATGAGTCAGGTGGAGTAAATAAAATCCTTCTAACTTTCGTAAACTTTCATCTGATATATTATCTTCCTAGCCTTTTCCAGTCCTTTCTCAACTCAATATCAAGACCCGATTGTCTACTGTTTGCTTACAGCGTATTTTGACCTATTTTGACCACATAATGCGAAGGAGAGATTGCGGCCTTGAAAAGCTGGTAATTGTTGGCAATAACGAAGGAAAGAGAGGACAAGCCCGATGGCCAACACGATGGTCTGACCATGTGAAAGAAGCTACGTCCTCAAGCAAATTCCAGCAGGTAGTGATGGCAATTTTGGACCGGAATCAATGGAGACACATTGTCCCCGTCAGTAATAAGGGACCGACTGCCAGACAGAATTTTAGCCTTTTCCTTACTATGTCGCGTCGGGGTCAACTTCAAGTCTTATTGGATGCAGTTGAGTACCAGTATTTACATGGAGCTACTAATTATCTGACCTCCACTAGGTGATGGTAAACAGTGTAGCGCCGACAGACACTACGCCGACAGACTGAACACTGACAAGACTTTACTTCGACGGGACTCTTCGCCGACAGAACACTTTGACTACTTTTCTGACACCTCAACGAGATGTCAGCAAAGTAGTCGGGGCCCGCTAGGGGCAGCGCCTGTCAAGTTTGCGGAATTCGTTCAAAAGAGTTACCTCGGCCCTGGAACACAAAGGGCTTTAGAAGGAACACGGAGAGGTTTCAGTCAGTAAGAGTCTGACACTCCCTTCTGCTCCACCCAGAGCGAAAGAAGTCATTTGATGAATTCCCATACGTAAAAAAAAAGGTGATGCTACACATTAAAAAGCCTTAATCTCTATGGCGAAGAACGAGTAGTAAACTTTCACATGGATGCTCTTAAAAATAAAATTGTTTATTCAATACAATAAACCTGCTTAGACTTACCAGATCTGCAGAGAGCTTGCATAAATAAACCATGTTCAGGTGACCAAACCGCTCCGAATTAGCGAAGAACAATCTTGCAAGTAATCAAGATTACTTGTAAGATTTCGATACTCTGCTATGTTTAAACTTAAATTAGAGTAAACTTCTGGGTAAGCTCGCTCCTTCGTCGGATTTGTCTCTATCATCTATGACCTAGACTAGAGTCAAGAGCAAACACATCTCAAAAGAAAAAATAAAGAAAAAAATGTGAAAGTAGGTTCCATTTTATTGGATCCAGCTTTGGAATCAAAGTTATTTTATGCACAAACGCACAAAGCTATAACACGCAATACCGCAAAACATCAATACGTATAACACCGTCCCCTTTCGCGCAAAGAACACAATAACTGATTTGAATACACTCCGATTGAATACAAATCAATTCATAATGGACCCGCCGAGGGTAGACAAACAAAAATTTTATGGAAATACAAATTCCTTCGATTATTGTCTTTTTTCTATGCGCCCAGATTGTTAAATTTGTTTGCCTAGGACCCGTGCGGAATATTCAAGTGAATGGCGTATCCGTTTGCGATGTCCATTATTGAACTTGGCCTTTGTTATGGATAGCTAAGAACTACAAATGATTGTTTTATGTTCCTTTCATAAGCTGAAACGCGTCGTTGTGAGGGGGTTTTGTGATCACGTTATGTTATTCTTAACTACTTCTAACCAGGCGCCTTCACCCGCGTAAATATCGGAAATTACTCCAAGAGAACGTAAGAACTCCCGGGGTGTGTAAGTGTTCTATAGTAGGCGCCAGACAAATTTGCAATAAAGTACATTGACCTTTGCCTATCTCTTCCAAACGATTCCCATTTTTTTTTTGTTTTGTTTACATGGGTCACAAAACAAAAAAAAATAGGAATCGTTTTTCACTACTGGAAAATGTTAAGGATCACGATAGATGTCGATTCAGGACTACTTTATGTCTAAACTAGCTTTTGCCCGCGACTTCGTACGAGCATATCCCGGTTTTTCCCATTCCTCTCATGAATGTGGTTATCATGTATGTACAAAAAGAATTTTCCAAATCCAACTGGTAGTTCCGGAGATTACCTACCGCGTTCAAACAAACAAACTCATCGTCTTTATTATATTAGTACAGATAAATTTTGAAAACAAGAATGTCAATCAATGTACATATATGTGGATCAATGACCGTTACTGCACTCTTTAAACTTATTTAGCGCCTACCATACATACGTCTATTATACGTCGATTATAAACTAAACGTGAGCTAAATTTCATACAAATCCGGCCAGTAGTTTTTGCGTGAAGTATGAACAAACATCTATCCATCCATTGTCACAAACTATCACATAAATAATGTAAGTAGGATAGAATAGGATACAGATAGTCGTCAATCCAATTCAGCTATTTCAATGTGTTTCCCAGAAATTGAAAACGACCTTTCAATCAATTGCTGAAAAATGAAAATGCTTCTAGTTATCACATTAATCCATTAATATACCACTGATGGACAAAGAAAGAAAAGAAAGAAAGAAAGAATAATATTTATTTAGCACTAACATGAAACACGCACGGTACATAGAAATAAAAAATTAAATAAGAAATGTAGGTATGCTAAGAACCAAGTGTGTGTCTCACGGCTGCACTAAAAAGGTCCATTTCAGCGATATGTCAGACAGACTGATGCTGTCTGACATATCGCCCTGCAATGGACGAGTGGCGGTTCATTTGAATCAATCTAATATAGTAATATAAACAAAGCCGTTGATCAAATCTTAGGCCATGGCAGACCCCATAGGTTTAATTGTGTGCTTTATTTTAGAAAATGGAGATAAAAAAACTTTTAATTTACAAATAAAAAAAAAACAGAATTCACTTTTCAGTCTTCACGCAGAACGGAATAAGGCAAGTCAATTCTTCAACGTCACATTGCATTATTTCCATGCATGTGAAGAAATGGGGAAAATAAAACGTTTCAGCTGTGTATTTCTCATGTCGTGGGGGTAAGGGAACGTTGCGTGTTTCAAACCTGCCATCAGCACCCCTCTAGAGGGTTTTTGTTATCAGAACCTGCTGTAGACACCTAACGAACGTGTGATCGCGTTTTGTTTTCATGGCATTTGCCCATTCTCAAAACCAGTTAATCGTATAAAAAATATTTGGGGAAAAATTTGTAGATCTATCATTTTTATGCTCTACAATTTTACAGACCGTTTTTAATGATATTTGACATTGAAACAAAGAAGAAAAAGAAAAGAAAGAAACAAAGAAAAGTATTTAATTGCCACAAAACGACATCCCTACCCACATGCATAATTTATTTTTTCTTAAACTAAACCCTAAACGATAGTGTTAGTAGTTCTTAAATTATATTAGTAAAGACATGTTAAAAACTAACCTTCTCTTTTGGCTTAATAGGGACTTAAAAAATCTAATTAGTCCGTCCGACAGATTTCCAAAAAATATTGGACACGTATTTATTCTTTTCTCACGTAAACAAAAAATAAGACGATACATGCGTTGAAAACTCGTGTGACGTCTCTTACCAGTATACTTTTTACTGGCAAGTGATGTTACTAAGCTTTCTTTGATGCGTTTATCTACGTATTTTTGTATTGATTAGATACAATAAAAATACGTATCGAATACTATTCGATTATCTAACTGACGGACTAAATAGAATCATATTTGTTTAACCCAGGCAACATATTGAGTAGATTTTATTGCGTAGATACGCTAAAGTCAAAAGTCAAAAAGTTTATTTCAATTAGGCCATTAAACGGCACTTTTGAACGTCAGCATTTACAGTTCAGTAAAATAATAATATTACATTAATAAAGTGACTCTACTGTCCATTCGGAAAGGTAGATTCTTATGGAGAAGAACGGACAAGAAACTCCATAGTTACTCTTTTCAAATAATGATTTACAAAATTTGGTATACAAAAATTAATTTAATATTATGTGAGGACGATACACCCAGAGTATGCTACTTATAAGAATAAAGTATTACCGCTACACGCCTTATTCCCATCGAGATGGACAGTAGAACTACAGAAGGTTACCTGCTCTGATCCTTACATAGTCCTCACTCAGGCAAGTGATATCAACCAAAACGTTAAAAAAATGGTTGTGCTTGAAGTTATTGCGACATGCTTAAAGTTATTTAGACGTTTCATAATGGAAATGGCAAAGTAGTCTTGTTCACCGAATTCCTTAGTAGGTATTCATGAAAATATCATATCGCATAGTTTCACAAACAAGCACTAAACGAGGCCTATTCTATATCCAAAACCACACTCACTTAGGTCCAACCTTTGATCATACAAAGCGTATCCCACAAAACTTTTCCCACATAACATCCAAACATGGGTCTTTTGGGGCTTTATCTACTCTTTCCCACTTATCTTTACGCTCATTAGCTTTTCCGGTGTAAGCAGAAAGGTCCGTTTAATGCGGTCGCGGAAGGAACATGTGGATGGTAAAAAATACACCTATATAAAGTACCCCAGCAATATGAAATAAATACACATACTGTTATGTGTGTTATCTACTAAGGAATTAATCGTGCCTTTGCATGCAAAAGCTGAAAGTAGAGTTGACAAAATTGTTGAAGGACGTAATGTAATGTCGTATGTACCAACAGATATGCAGAAATGTCTATATTATAAAGACAAAGGCAGCTTCGTAAAGTAAATTAAAATTAAGCTCGCCTCACTATTCCAAACCACTGCAACCCTTGTAACCAAAACTCAACAGTAGAGATAAGCAAAGCGTCGAGGCAATGGAGCTGAAGACAAAGAACGAAACGATTCAACTTTCTTGGATCCCAAATTAATTAGAAAAGAACGTATGAAAACCATACGGAGGGAACATCTTTAATCTAAAAGGAATATGATGACAGACAAATAAGACTACAATAACTATTAATATGAGAGAAAACTCAATATCGTTACGTACAGTCAACAAAGCTATTTGGTACGCAGGCAGCTAACTTGCAACTACTTTGATTAAATAATGTTGTGAGTGTGCTGAGTAGAAAATTTTTCTTAGCGTGTCGGTGGAAAATACACTTATAAAATTTTATACTTGGCCCAGTACTCAGCAACGACAATACCGTTCGCTGACGCAGTCATACGGTGACATGTACAGGTGACAGGGCATGCGGCGCAAGATAAGAGGTAGTCCATAGACTGCGGAGCGACGCCACACAAACACGGAAGATAATTAATTATTGTACACCACACTCGTAAGTACCTATGTCGTAAGGTTAAAAATGTTATGATGCACACATTACAAATAAATAAGGCCAGTGCTGTGGGAAAAATAATATTTTTGCCTGTATACCAAATAGCTTTGTTGACTGTACATAACAAATCATATGAATCACATACGTTACCTAGTCTAGTACACTCTCTATCAACAGTCATTCGTCATAAGAATTTATTACGTAATGGGACCTTGGTATTGGGTCCTATCAAATTAATATGGGCTTGATTTGTTATTTGCTTCATAAATTGTGTGCTGCTTCATCAAAGTTAGGAAGTGACTTTTATTTTGTTTTTGGAGTAATAAAAGTTGGATAAATTATATGGGTTACGTCGGTATATTTAGACAGCCAGTTATTTTTCTTTAGTCATCTTTGAATATACAATCGTCATTATCTTGTCGTTTACTCTTCACGGTGTTTCATACAAACTTTCAAGTCCTTTTTCTTGGAAATGACCGGACCGATTTTAAAGAGTTTAGAGCAGTGATTCCCAACCTGTGGTCCGCGGACCACTGGTGGTCCGCGAAAGGTTTATTTTTTCAAAAATAGCATGCCAACAGATTTTACCTATGGTTTTATCAATACACATTGCGTTTGGTTTCAAAGAATAGTTTAGTTACAAATTTAGAATATCTATATGACATAAGTTATGTTTTAGATTAACGTCCCTGCTATCAACAAGGAAACCAAAGTGATCCTGGGTCAAATAAAGATTGGGAACCACCGGTTAAGAGAATAAGCGAGAGTAAATTTTTACTTTCTATAGAAAACTTAAATTTACCTCTCTCTCTTTCGAAAAAGTTCTTATCTATTCGTATCAAGTTTCATTAAAATGGGTCTATTCATTTCTAAGAATATGGATTGGGAGTTTGTATAAAATACCTTGAAAACTTGAGGAGTGAAGGTTCTTCAATACCAATTTGATTTTTTTCCTCCATGCATCTCCTTCACTCACCATTGTTCACTTCCTTCGTTCCCTCTATTTTGTCAGATCCGAAATATTGCTGTAAATGATTTGATAGGGAAAAAACCATTTCTAGAATAACGATTTCGGAAAGCTTGCTTGCAGTAGTTGGGCTAATAACAACGTGTACAAGTTCATCATTTCGCGCACCAACCTGCTAAACCCCATCGATCCCAAAAATTCATCGGCCATTTTTATTTACGCCAAGCTCACGTCTCAAACGCACCAAATCTTATCCTCATGAAAGTTTTTTTTTTCATCCAAGTACTGGTTTTACTACCGGGCACATCGTATCCGGGCCGACCTTTCTTTTATTTCGTTCCGGTCTTGTCCCATTTCGCTTTATGTGGTTCCTATGCGGATCTACAAAATTCTGAGTGTCCACACCCCACTCCTAGGGTCGAGTGTTAAAAGTTTTACAGCCCATTTTAACAGCACGGATGGATGGATTGACAAATTGTGTGCGCTGCTCCTTTGTCAGGCGAGAAATTGTGAACAGAACGAATTGTAGGTAGCTGGGTGATCTTTAATCTTTATAGGCAGTTTTATTTCGTTTTGGTTTGATCCGTTCGTTTTGAGATATGGGGGAGGGAAGTGGGTTACAATGTGTTTTTATTGTTGTTCTTTTTTTTTATAATTTGCACCTTTGTGCTTTTCTATCAAATATATGTTCTTCTATATTTAAAGTGTTTCAAGGGCGTACATAAATAAAAAATATGGAACTCATTGTCTTAAGAAAGACGATCAGTGTAACTCTTTTCTGCTCTAAGTATATTATTACCTAATCAACTAAGAAGAAAGTATCTAAAAACGGCACCACAACCATTTTAGTATACAATTGGCCCAATTTGCAGCGAAATAGACACTTGTGTACGTTCAAACGGGTAAGCGAGTTCGTGAAAAATCCTGGAAAAACCTTTTCAAGAAAATAAATATCCCTGCGCCTAACCAATACTTCGTAAGTTTGTACCTACAAACACATAGGAACACATCTTACCCTACATATCTGCGTCGGTATTATTGAATGTTTATGACGAAGAAATGTCTCCAATGCGTCACAAAAAGCGAGGCTTGACATTTTACGAACTTTTTATAACACGAATCCAGTTGATTACCCACTTTCTTCGATGTGCTTGGAAATACGCCAATCGTGATATCAGATTCCATTGGGTCGAGTTACTATGAGCGTTTACATCAAAGAAACTCGCAACATTTGTAACTGTTACACTCATATTATTATGGCATAAAGGATAAGGAAAAGTTTCTATTCCATGCTAATCAAAGTTATTGGTCCCGTTTCTGAATTGAGTATTTGCCGAAGTTGACAGATTTTAAACAAAAATGGAGTTTGAAAATTACTCAACTTCAATTTCCAAAACCATTGTGAGGGTATTTTTGATATCTTACTTATTTAATCTAACGATTATTTTCATCTATCTAAGATGATGTTCATGAACGAAAAATATTAGACAAGCTAAGTAATTTCCGCCACGATGATGAATGAATGAACGATTATCTGTCAAGAGTGAGTGAATGAAAGTCTAGCAAGAAAATGAAAGTCCTTTGTGAACAAAATTGAATATTTCGTTTATCAAACTGAACAATATGCTCACTTAAATTTAGTCTATTCTCAGATTAACCTAGACATTTCTGATTTTATCAACGAAAGACATTTGTTAAAGAGATGATTTCTGAGTAAAAAACCGGCCAAGTGCGAGTCGGACTCGCGTGAAAAGGGTTCCATTTTTCCATTCAGAACTTCGGAACCTCTTAAAATTATATGTGAGAATAAGCAAAACTTTAACAATTTTGACAAGTTTTTAACCTCAAATTAATGAATCAAAAACCGACAACCTAATTGAGTACCTAAGTATCACATATTCTTTCACAATCGAAAGGATAAAATGCATCTGCTTGACAACTAAAACACACAAGCATGCGCAAAATGAAACCGTATATATATATATGTGTTTGCGACCGACTGCTATCGTTTTTGCATTACTACAATTAGACTACGGGAATAGTTACAATACCTCTGTGTGCATAGGTACGTACTACATACATAAAACATTATTTGCTCCCCCACTTATTTTGAACACTATCCGAAATATCTAAACTAGATCAGACTACTGGTCATAAATCAATCAGTCGAGCGTTGGAGAGTTACAAAAAACATTGGCGTATACACGCTACACGCCCGTGGCGAAAAATTGCGGTCGAAAAGGCCCCACAGACTAGCGTAGCGTGGCGGCCAAAGGGTTTTTTGCCCCGTTGCTATTATCAGTATCAACTGTCTGGATAGTTTTTGTGTGAACTGTTGAAAACACGAGCTTGTTTTTCAAAGCGCTTGCGGCGAGATCTGGAAACTGGGCTCTTTTTCGGTTTTGTGTGGGTTTGGATAATTTGAGGAGCTCGTGGCTAAATAATAACAGCCGCACGGGTCGATTTTCAAGGTTAAATAACGCTTGCCGAGGTCTGCTTGTGGATGGGTGACCATCTTAACATATCGAGATTCCTACGTGTCTCGGAAAGCATGTTAAGCCGTTGGTACCGGCTGCCATTTGTAGATCTTTGGCAGTCGTAACGGATTGTCAGAAGCTAGAAAATCTGACACCAGTCTAGGCAAGAAGTACCGTGTTACCCAATCAATGGGTTGTGGAGGTCTGGTAGGCAGCCGCTCCACGTAAAACACTGGTATTCAGCTGAATCCGGTTTGACTGAGAGCCGACCCCAATATAGGTGGGAAAAGGCAAAGAAAGAAAGAAAGTGTGGGTTTGGATAATTCTGATGAAAAAAAAACACAATCTGCTTAGTTACCTATGTTCTATTAAGTAAAGAGTTTCTTATTGTCTGAAAAACAGTACATCATCAAGAAAGAAAAAAATAACGCTACCGGAACAGCGGAACTCAAAAAGAACTTCCGGTACCGGGAATCAAACCCGAGTCTTCTGGTGAGAGCCAGGTATCCTAGCCAACTAGACCATACCGGACTTGCTAACCTGGAACCGTACAATTCGTTTTAATTCGTACCTAGTTAGAATTTACATACAAACACGTAAGTATGAAACCGGAACACATCACAAGTTTTACAGGTTCATTTAAATAGCAAGTAGCCACACCACCTTAGATTTTCTTAAACATTCAACCAAAATGACTTTGTACCCATCTGCGTATCCCAAGTTATCAAAATAATTGATCTCAATAACAGGTTCCACCTGGCACCGACTGACAGGCAGGTGAAGATGACTCCACTCGATAACACGTTCCTATCACAAGGAACAGGTCCCTACAATTATCTTAGCCTGCTTTGATTAGGCACTTAGTTCAGTCGCAAGCAAATTAAAGACACAAAAAATAACACTACATATTACGCCTAACAAGAATAGTTCCCAAGCTTTTTTCCATTTTACTGGAATGCAGCGACACGAACAAAATGATGGCGCTGTCTAAAGAATTCAATTTCAAATCAATATTGATTGAAATTGCAAAGACAGTCGACAAAATAAAACCAACAGCCGGCAAGAGTTGTAAAAAGGTGTTGCAACTCGAATATAAAACGTTAAAGTGTAAACGTATATTCACAAAAGTGGGAACAGTAAGAACAGTTCACAATACGCGATTATTTCTGGCGTCTCCCCGCGAAAGTTGGCTGATAAAGAAACAATTTGTATTCAATAAGCTTCGCGAGCCCACGGGAGTAAGTGCCGAGCCGAAATATCGCTTCGTTGCGAATTTTACGTACATCCATCGACATGGAAATAGTTTACTGGAAAAGCCACTGAGAAACAAGTTGGAGTTGGAGAATGTTTTTGGAATGGCAGTGGACAGACATCCCAGGCCAAGTTTTAGGGCTAGCGACCAAGTTCCAGTAGAGGATAGAGTGCGGACCAGAGATAATCTTTCCTTGTGAAGTATTAAAAGGAGCACCATTAAATAATGTTTTTGACATACTTTCAGCAAATACTACCACTGCAAGCACTTCCCTTTAAATTTAAATGGTTTTCCTACACTACAAACAAACAAAATCCCGTAGGTAGAACCGAACTCTGTGAGGATCGCCCGGAGGACACGGTGGAGGTCTGCCCAGCTTGGGCGGAACACCGCCGTGTCCTCGTTGAGGCGATCAGCGGCGGCGACCTCTCGCGTCTGGGCCTGGTTAAATCCATGGTCCGGAGCGACGAGGCTTGGGAAACGGTCACCTCCTTTCACGAAGCAGTAATGCTAGTGAAGAAGGAGGCGGGCCGTTCGAGGAAGAGATAACACAAGAGAACACAACGCGCAAAAAAAATGTCAAACATGAAATGTCAAACACGCAAAAAGAGATGTCAGCATTGGAGACGGGGCCCGCTAGGGCCAGAGCCTGCCAGGGTTGTGGAATTTGTTCGAAAGAGTCACCGCGGCCCTGGAATGCAAAAGGCTTTAGAAGGAACATGGATGGGTTTAGTCAGTAAGAGTCTGACACGCCCTTCCGCTTCACCCACAGCGGAAGTAGTCATTTGGTGATTTTCCATCCTTAACAAAAAAAAGGTAGAATCGAACTAAAATATCTTGAACTTGTCGTAGTCACTCCTACTAAAATACTGTTATTCAGTTGCATTTGGTAAGACATGAAACAAGCCCCACCAGAGTCAGGAAAATTCACAAAAAGTTGGAAAAAAATAACTATTTTGGCCACTTCCAGTACAACTTTACTCCTAGACACTGGTACAGTATTCTAACACCAGCTTTGTTGACTGCCAAATGGAATACGACGTAGGTTATGAAAAGGGCTCTGCGTGCGTAAAATGTAATTTGAAACGTGTTACAAGCGCACAGAGATGAAACTCAAGGTTTAACGGCTAAGTAATTGCAAGCCTCGAGCTACTGTTTGTTTTGTGTCAATTATAATGTTCACTATATTGGAAGGCAGAACTTTTTAGGACGTTGAGGGGTAACTTTTTTTTGTTTTTTTACAAATCACCACACGCACACGACACACTGATAGACAATTTTGAACAATCAGTAAACAAATAGTAGAATCTATCATATCTGTTTATTATGTAAAGAAAACTCAACCTTACTACTCCAAATCAATTCCTGCAAAAATACATATATTCACAAAATTTACTGTAAAGTCAACCGTCGCAAGAGCATAAGTCACAAATAACAGCCAAAGAAACTAACAGAATAAAAATGAATAATGTCGTCTGGACTAATGCGTCGCACATTAGGCATTCGAGCCGCAATCGGGTACACACGTGCAGGATGAAACTGCAGGCTGCAGGGAAACTTAAACCATTTACCGAGCTCACGTATAAAGGGAATACATCGTGAGACGCCTGTTCGGAAAATATTGCGGAGGAAGTCATTAGGAAGGCACTGTGGGAAGTATTCAAGAAAATAGGAGCCACGCAGACGGGAAATGAAAATTGAGAGTTGTTTCTTGAATCCAGTGAAATATGGGAAGATGGTTTTTGAAATGCTTAAAGTTTTGTATTTTATATTTATGAAAAATCTACATACATTTATGCATGCAAATGGGGTTCCTATTTCTGTCTGCAGGGTTTAAAGGCACCTAACATGGATGGGAAAACGGAAGCTTCGCACTTCGCTTCAGCATTCGAACCCAACCAGCCGGTCGATTCTGTAAACATATCGAAGTGAAGGCTTGGGTGATTTGATCACGAGGTGAGCTGTCAATCCATATAATCAAGATGGAATGACAGCTCACTTCGTGATCACTTCACTGTGTATTTTATGCTTACTTTATGCTGCCACGGTGTATTTTAATTGTTTATTTGAATTGTTCTTTTCACTCCGAACGCTTTTATCCTGCACGTCTTTTACATCGTTCATATATATATGTATATAATTACAACATGAATGATGTAACCATAACATTGTACAAACAAAAAAATGTAGAATAGTGTTCTACGCTTTGGAACGTGCAATCTTTTTGACCGATCGACTTTGATAATTCAAAATAAAATGGTCTAATTCAATTAAATGCTTTTCGAGTCTTGACAAAGAATCTAGGATATGTGTGATTTCTGTCGGTGTTGAGTAAATTTTACAAGGACCGTGACCATTCTACTTTATATATTTTTTCTTTCTTGTCTTTTCCCTCGATTTTAAGAAATCAATATTTATATAAAATTCTTCCGTTACTGAGTGATTGAATGACTGACAAACAACGCACAGCCGAAACTACTGGTTGTAGAAAGCTGAAATTTGGCATGCAGGATCCTTGGGGAGAGTAGGGGAGAGCACTAAGAGAAGATTTCCCGGAATTTCTATGGGACCGGGATTTGCGCGTACGAAGTCGCAGGCAAAAGCTAGTGGAATATAAAAATGCCAGTCAAATACTTTATCAAAGTTATTAAACTGTGTGTAATTACTGTGCAAAATTTCAGATAAATATGAAACCTCAAATAAAAACATTAAAAAATAAAATAACATTAAATACATTTAGCATTACATAGTTTAATCGTATTGAAGACCAAAATATTATTTTTATTTTTATCAGCATGACAAATGGACATCACCCTTTCCTAACTGCAAATAAAAATATGATCGCTAATAAATTGCACACGAGCCACTGATAAATGGCGATTGTAATGGAACTTCGACCATCAATCGTAAAGTTTAAGTGCGACATTTGAAAATACAACCATTACAACCTCCTCAACAAAACGTATGCTATCATTGATCATACAAAGTTAGGAAATAAAATGGTGACATACATTCCTTGCTTCCAACTCAGATAAATGTGACTACAGAATTTATTTCAAAAATGTATGGTATCATTTTCAATTTTTAAACAACATTTCTAGTACCTAGTCACATTTATACATGTATTATGCTTACTGGCCATACACAACATGCACTTACTATCTATAACAAACCTCTCTCAGAAAATGCGGAAGTTGCTGTGGCAAATAATTCAAGGAATCCCATACTTGACATGATTGCTCGCTATTCTTTACAAGTTCTGTCGTTCCCCTAGGTAGTATTACATGTTCGTAGCAAAAATCGTCATTACAAAGTTGATGAAGAAAATAATAGCATTGCTCTGTAGATTTAAATAAATCTTTATATGACTCTTGTTGTGAATTGGATGATGCAAAACTGGGGTCAATATCAAGTAAAGCTGTTGCATCCCATGAAGTGTTTGGTATAGGAACACTATCATTTCTTTTTACACTATCAATACTAGCGCTGGCTCGTTCCCTTAGGCATGGACAGAAGTTATACATGGACTCATCCTTTGAGTCAAACGTCATTCCAGCACATCCGCATGTAGATGGATCACTGTTACAAACCTTAGATTGGCATGTTGTTGCAACTGATTTATGAACAGAGTCGATTAGTTGCGTTGCATGCTTGGACCTCGTACCAACTGAGCTACTCAACGTATCGTACTTCGCAGAACTTTCAGTCAGATCTTTAATTACTTCGTCATCAACTGCTACAATAAAATTTCCCGATGGCGTTAATTTCAAAGTTCCGTAATATTTTTTTGCGTCGTCTTTACTGTTAAGTTTTAAAATGATTTCTGCTGAATCCAACCGCTTTATGAAAACGGGCTTTTCTGAATTACACATTAAAGAATCACTGTCTAAGTTATTGACTAGAGATTTTTTCGATTCCTCATTAATTGCGTATTGGCTAGAGGAGTTTTTTTCCAGAATAGCAGAAGGTTGTGAAAATGGTAATGGTAAGCCGTCCAGAAGAAGCTTTACCTTCAATTTTCCGATACTGGCTTGTTTTTCGAAGTTTTTAGTTTCTTTTTTGCTATGTCTGTGGAAGTCCTTACTTGCAGTTGGTATGTTATTATTTACTTGTGCTGATGTATCTGAAGTTATGCTTAATTCTCGCTGAAATATAGATCGAAACTCAGGTCTAACTATGACTTTAATATTCCCTGATGAAGTCTTGACCAGCCATGCGTTTCTTTTTTTTTCTTCAAAATGACTTTCGTCTTTGTTATACAATTCTAAGAGATAATTTCCTGAACCTGTCATTTGTAAATCTACACTACCCTCGAACTTGTCCCCAAAATATTCTTTTACAGTTTGGTTATAGCACTTTTCAAATTCTCTGTCTAAAATAACTAAATAATTATTTGATGTTGTCGGTCTTAACACTGCTGGGAGTTCCAATAGCTGATTTTTCATCCCGCAAAAATTAACTTCAAAAAAATCTTCATTTTTATGTCCGTTTCGATACCGTTCTTCAAAAGATTGAGGGATCAGTAATATTCCATTAGATGAAGTTTTTCTCAGAGTGGCATTGATGTTCTGATCATTATTACCACAACTTACAAAATAAGTCCCTGAAACCACCTTTGTAAGAAGCACTGGACATTCCTGACTATTAAAATTTATCTCTTCTAAAGATGTCATATCTCTGGCATAGATGGCTATAGAACCCGATTCAGTTTTTGTAACGACTGCAGGTAATTTCTGGACTACTTCATTTTCTATTTGAATTTCAACTGTGACATTAACATTACCATGTGTATACAATTGTTTGAATTCTAATCTATAATTTGAATTATCCACACTTATCGAAGGAGATGATTTCCCGCTACCGAAGGAACTTTTATTTGATTTATCACTGGAGCATGCAGGTCTTTCTTTTCTCTTTTTCTTTAATAGCGAATGTTTATATATGATTGTATTTCCCTTAATATCTCTTAGCATTAAATTTGTGTCATTCATCCGTTTGCAGGTGCACTGAGCACGTACATTTTTCTTTTTCTTATGGTTTAAGGGCATGTATATTTCTGTAAGGATAGGACCCGTGGCTGTGGTTTTAGAGCTGGTGTACCTAACTCCTTCTTTTTTATTATTGTTAATATGACAATCAAGAATCTTTAATTCTTGTTGCTGTGGGACTTTATTGTAGTTTTCATTCTTATCATATCCGCTGTCTTCTTTAATTGGTATTTCAGGGCTTTTTGGGAATCCAATGTTTTTAGACAAACTTACACTTGGTATTTTATTTGGTAAAGTATCTTTCAGTTCTCTGATCATATTTTTATTTATTTCAAGTGGTCTTGTTCCAGACAGTGTTTTTTTAACTGTCTCCATGTGACGGTTATCATTTTCTAGTTCTTTATTCGAATCAAAATCATATGATACATGTCCGGAACTAGTTTTTTTAATGGAAATGTTTAAATTTGGATCAGTTATACTTTTCTCTTCCATTATTTTAGTAGTCTGTTTGTCTAACTTGATTGCTAACTTCCCGGATGGTGTTTCTGTCAATTCGATAAATTCACTATTTGACTGGCCTTTTTCATGTTTAAAAGCTATTTTAAACTGTTCCTTAGTTTTATTTAGCTTAAGCTTTTTTCTGGCAAATTCTTCGAGTATTTTTTCTTGGTGTTGATCACTAAACAATATAGCATTTTGGAGACTGGAAACTGGCTTCAAATTAGCTTGTGCGGGCGCAGCGTCTAGCAGAGACAAGTAAAGTTGATTTTCTTTTGATTTTTGCTGAAAGTTGTCCCTTCTGCCTTTATTGATATTGTCTCTAACATCTGGTATTGGATGTTTTTGTTCTGTAATGCAAACGCAACATTTTTGAAAAAGAGAGAAGAAAATGAAGACCTTCCAAAAACATCATGTGTTTGAAGTTAGATGGGAGTACAAAAGTAATAAGTACAGTACAGGTCAAAAGTACAGTCTCAATCTCACAAAGCAATAGTTTGACACTTCGGTTTAACTTACGACCTTCTGATAATAAGAAACTTCAAAGCTATAGACACACACTCACATTCCTTTGCAAATTATTGTATTTCATAAATTCAACCATCAGGGCATAATTATGGTATGATAGCTAAGTGGTTACTGTATAAGGGTAAACACGTTCATGCGTAGGGAGTCACGGGTTCGAATCTCACGCCATGTGATAGTTGTTGAATATTTTTAAAAATTGTCGAATAATTACGCTATTGACTAGTTCCACGTTATGTTCGTCTCATTCACTGAACTCTAACTTCCTGATTATACCCAAAGATACCTAAATAAATAAATGATTAAGGTAGATAGACGCAGTTAACTCATTCACCGCGACTAAATAGAACGTTGTTGGTTGGTTGTTATTGTGGGCTAGTAACGTGTGTTTAATCTAATATCGGTGTACTTCATTTTGAAATTAAAGAAAATTTGAATATTAAAAAGCGAATATTTTTGCACTGCGTAAAGGCGAACTTAATATATCACAAATATTATCTGATGAAACCGGACTGAATGTGAGTATTATGATTTAATTATTTTATCAAACATTTATCTAATTATAGTATAACTGCTGATCCTTGTAGTTATTTTTATAAACGTTTTATTACAGCGTCCTATGGCAAATGCCATAGGTCTAAACTTAATAGCAAAAAAATATACTTCATTTCAAAGAACATCGGGAAAATTGGAAAATTTACCCACGGCGGACAAAGATGAATCATGCATTATTTTTCAAGGTTTGGATATCTAGTTAAGCTAGCATGAAGCGAATTGTTGTGCTTCATAGGAATGTCGAGATATAATAAGTTCCTTTAAGTTGAGTATATTTTTGTTTATAAAAGGGACTGAATTCTGTAATTTTTTTTTGTTTTGTATTAGTGTATGATAATTAAGTAGCTTATCATTAATGTATTCATGGAACTATTAGACATTCATATTTTTTTTTAAATGTGTCTTAGATAGGGGTTCCGTAATTAATGGATACCCTCTTAAGGTACAGGTAGGAAGCAAAACTGTTTTTTTTTGTTATTGTGACCGGCCTAGTTAATATTTCATTTCTTCAATAAACATAGGTAGGTACACATAGATAGTTCACTGATTACTATTAGCTGATTATGAGAAAATAAACTGTTTTACAAATAAACATTTTGTAATCACTTTTTAAACAGTTTTATTCTTACACCCTAATTTCAATAACAATATAATAGATATCGGCGCAAAATTAACAATTACAATTAAAAAAAAAAAAATAACAAATATTCAAATAATTAAGATTCATAATTATTTATATATTTATTACGATGTAAAATTAACGTTAAACAGCATGTCACTATTCCTGTTATTGTAATATAAATGTTTCAATACTTAACCTCAAAACTTGAGTACACGTGCACTTGGGAGGGGTAAACCCTATAAATATGACTCTGGCACGCTGTTCGTTGAATCTAGTTCGATCCAGCCCGTCCCTAGCTGTCCTCCTCCCAGCGACGCCCTAAGCCGAGGCCCGTACCCCACGGGGGGTGCCCTAAGCGTGTAGTCGCTTAGTTTGTAAGTTTTTTTATAAGCCCTGGCTGGAAGCTTTAATATTATATTAAGGCCACCACAGGCAAGCCCAGTTAAGCAGTCAACAACCCTATAGGTTGAACTGCGAGACGCCACTCACAAAAAAAAACTTCGTTTTATAAACGAAGGCTGAAACAAGTTGTGAAATTTTCTTTTGAAAACCTAAAACGTGATCATGATGACATTTGTGACGTCACACTTTTTAAAAACACTTCGGAGGTTCTTCTCCGTTTTACATTATAAAAAAATATTTTAACATTATTATTCTCGTTTGCTAATTTATCAAATAAAATAACGGATGAAGGTTATTGTTGAAAAACAAAATAGACTCATCTAAAGATTGGAACCCAGTCACTCAGTCACCCAGTCACACTACGTGTTTCTTAATACTATACGATACGTTACCAGCTAGCAGATCCTATTTTCAAGTTGTGAATTTTAGCAATGCTAGGAACTGACCAAGGTTGTATGTCATTACATCCTCTGCGTGTGTGAAAAAGCGGCTAGCTAGATATTTTTTGTTTCGTTCGACGCCGACGCCAGTGTGAATTCTGAGGTGTGCGTTCTCTGTTCATACATCTCTTACACACAGATGCATATACGGCCTGTACCGTGCGTTCACAGCAATACAAACTTTAGCATGCGCCTGCACTTCTGGTCTTTGACTGTTCCTATCTAAAAGTATCATTTACATGAGTATTTTTTTCGATCTTCATGTTCTCCATAGCCTACTGTCGGTTATCGATGCTATATAAGGACATGTCCAGATTATAATGAAGTACTTCTACTACAAAAACTATAGACAAAAGAAACCTCGAAGTCTGGACAAGTCATTCATTGGTACAATAAAGTCTAGTCAGTATTTTTTCCAAACTAATATTGTAAAAGTTGTATTTGATGACGAACGAGTTGTTAAAATTACAACCTGTTTGGCCATTAGAGCACATATAAAAAAAACTGCCTTTCCGAGATACGAAATTAAACGAACAAGTACAGTACTGAGGTATTATTTATTATTCGAAATATTTAATTCTTATACGTATTTAATGTGACCTCAGAAAAAAAAAAAGTTTGGAAGTTGCCATATCAACTAATTAATCGACAATTGGTAATAAACTACACTTTTTGAATTTTTATTAATAAATACTTAGACATTTTTTAGTTTGTTACAATGCAACACCTGGGCCCTATTTAATATAACTGACAATGCGACAAATTTGTCAAAACCTGATATAATTGTAACAATTTCACGACAGGTGTTGTTTAATAAAGCAGAGAATGTATGAAATAAACGTAGAACATTGTAAAATAGAATTGTCAGATTACCGATTGTCACTTGTCACCAGTCAGTTTTATTAAATAGGTCCCTGTTAGGCGATTACTTGGTCATTCAGGCAAAGTTCAGTAATAATAATAATGATAATCACATCCGTTGTTCTTATTCAGAGTCTGAGTATGTATGCAAGAGCATTCACATGGCCCACGTGGACGGACCTGAGGCAGAATTAGAGAAAATTTATTTTTACCCCTGTTGTTCTGATTTCTAATACTACCGAGAATTTAAACCACCATGTATTTTTGTTTTTTTTTCTAATTCTGATGTAATACGATATAATGTCTTTGATAAGCCCGATGAAATTTCGTATTAAAAAGGAAGATTCTACGTCAATTGTCGTTACGGGTGCGTGAAAATTAAATTGCTATCGCGTTCTGTTTTCTTACGGCCGGTTTCAATAACGTATTAATTTAACTAGAATAGAGAGTGTCCACAGGCAAAGCTTATCTTATGTACAACACTTTACTTCAACACATTTTCTCAAAAATGCATTTACGACGCCTATATACATTGTTAAAAGTTCAAAATTACGCACCATACTTTGGAACGTGCGGTAAAATAGGTACTCTCATCTAGTTACCTTTTTTACCGCACTCCTCGCTGTATAGCGCCGTGCGTCTCTTTACGGTTTTATTTTTAATACCATTAAAAAATATAAGAATTCCACAAAGGAGTTTCACATAACTAGACAAAATAAGCTGAGTGATTGAACCTCCTTGGAAGCCTTTAGCTCAATATGTTTGCCTCATTTTAATAATAAAGAGAAAATGAGGCGAAAATGTAGTTCACAATTATCACCACCCGCACGTGGCGCCATTTGCAAATTCACGCTGTTTTCATATAAGGAACGACAAAGAGTTTTGCGACTTTCCGACTGATATCTAAAAACTAAAAGTTTGTTTTATTGCCTATTTTACTGTTTTCTCGCAAATGTGTTGAAAAACGTTGATGACACACGTACATAAATTAGTTTTTACAAACTCGTGACTATGGTAAGTCTACTCGTTTGTAAAAACCAACTTACCGCACTAGTATCATAAATAACTTTTACTGGACAATTACCAATGTTCCTGCTCCCATCATCATATCAAATTAATCATGCAGTTTTTGTAGAATACATGGTGGTTTTATTTTCCTACCGATAATGACTAGGATGACTTCAAATCAATCCCTATGAGTCGCACGACAGGCGACCCAAGGTCACAATAAGTAAATATTTATTGTGACTTTGGGTAAATTCTTTTGGAAACATCGTTCGCATACAGCACCTTGACACATCAGATGGTTGCTATGAAAGTGGGTGGTGTCTTTGAAAAGGTCACGTTTCATTAAGATAGCTACCGTATGGTGATTAAAAGGTGCCTCCAGACAGTAAACGCCTTGCACAGAAGATATGCATCTTCTGCTTCGATGCTTAGAGTTCCGTACCCAAAGGCCAACGGGACCCTATTACTAAACCTCCGCTATCTGTCTGTCTGTCTGTCCGTCCGCCCGCCCGTCCGTCCGTCTATCTATCAACGAGCTGTTTCTCATGAACCGTAATAGGCAGACAGTTTAAATTTTCACAGCGTGCATTTCTGTTGCCGTTATAACAACAAATAATTTAAAAAAAATCAAGGGGGCTGCCCTATGAGAAACGTGTCTTTTTCGAATTTTTTGCTCATAATAATAATGGCAACAGGTAGACGCTTCAAATAAACACGAGTTTTTATTGCTATATTGGCTAAAAATAATTATAATAAATCAATCGCATCTCAATTTCAGTCGTCCTTAGAGTCTGTGTCGCTACCACAGTTTCTTACAACTGACGTTACCCACCTGTTCCATAAGACAGGTAGTCCCGCGGAATCCAAGAATTATAGACTGATTACTTCTTTGTCGACTTCTTACGATCGATCCTGAGAGTGAAGATTATTGAGAGTAACTCAATTATGTCCGCCTCTCAGAATGGATGTAGTAAGGACTCCTCATAGACATGGTCATAAGCCAACAGGTTCGTCGATCCCAAAAGGATCTGTCGACATGTTGGATAGATTACAAGATGGCCTATGATTCTGTGCCACATACATGGCTCATCAAAGTCTTGGAGTTGTACAAAGTAGATGCAACTCTACGCACCTTTCTTGAGCCATGTATGACGCAATGGAAAACAGTCCTTTGCCGTCCAGTATGTTGACCGATTCAAGGGAATGATGAGCCTGTATGGATTAAATGGGAATATTTCAGGGTGACAGTTTGAGTTCGCTTTTATTTTACTTAGCTTTGAATCCTCTAAGAACACTGCTGGAGGAATCAAGCCTAAGCTATCGGTTGAGAAGAGGTGGTCAGGCCATATCTCTTCTTTACATGGATGATCTGAAACTCTTTGCCTCCAAAAATTTGCGACTGATGAAACTACTGAAGGTAACTAAACCCAACTCTCGGATTCCATACAGGTTAGATCATTCAGCTCGACCGAAACCTAGAAATATTTGGGTAAGTCGGAAGCTTTTTTTAAACGCCAAGACTCTCTACAACCGCGAAACTACAGTCTCAGAGAATATTTTCTCAAAGCCGATGTGGGTATGCACCGAGATGTGGTCGCAGTGGACAAGGGACTCACCCCGTTGTCCATGGCTAAAGAGAACTGGCGCAAACCTGTGATACTTACTACGATGACCGCAAGGAGGTATGGAAAGGTAAGGAGCTTCACGGGCGCTTCTATCGGGCTCTATATGGGTCCGATGTAGATTTCTCAGCGTCTGTGGCCTGGCTACGTTTCGGTGATCTCTTCGGAGAAACAAACAAAAGGTTTTGTCTGTGCGATTATGGATGAAGTCATCCTGACGAATAACTACCGGGGGCATATTATGAAGGACGGGAAGGTTGACGTGTGTCGGGCATGCCAGCGTCTAGGCGAGTCCATTAGTTATATTATCTCTGGTTGATCTCGTCTGGCTAACGGCGAGTGCTTGCACAGGCATTACCAGTGAGAAGAGGTGGTCTGTCCATATCGCACCTTCTTTAGATGGATGACGTGAAATTTTGCCCCCAACAACTTGCAACTGATGAAGCTACTGAAGGTAACAGAAACCTTCAGTAACGCCATCAGTATGGAATTTGGTGTGTACAAAATGTGTGGTCATACATGTGAGTCGAGGACTAGGGAATCCGTGGGAACCGAACTCTTGGATTCCATACACCTTGGATCCCTTTTGCTCAACCGAAACTTACAAGTATATGGGTATGTCGGAAGCGTTGGGCATCAATGCAGCCGACATGAAACAATCGTTGATGGAGCGCTTCTATGGCCGCCTGAACAAAGTACTAAATAGTGTTTAAATACAGAACTGGACGCCTTGGATAGGGGGGTCCGTTCACTGCTGACCGTAAATCGGATGCAACACCAACGATTTTTCTTTTTTTATAGATGGGAAATCATAAAATGATTCCGATCCGCCCTGGGCGGAGCGGAAGGGAGTGTCGGACTCTTACTGACTAAAACCCATCCGTGTTCCTCCTAATGCTCTTTGCGTTCCAGGGTCGCATTGAGTCTTTCGAACTAATTCCATAACCCTGGCAGAAATGCTAAGGCCCTGCACAACCGCGAGGTATGCACTATGCGGCCTTAGGGAATACTTTCTAGAAGCCGACGTGGGTATGTACCGAGACATGGTCGCGGTGGACAAGGGCCTCAACCCGCCCTTCTTAGCTAACGAGAACTGGCGCAAACTAATAGTACTAGATATTTATGACCGCAGGGAGGTATGGCAGAGCAAGGAGCTTTACAGACGCTATTACCGGGGCTTCATATGGGTTCGATGTAGATTTTAAGCGTCCGTAGCTTGACTGCGTTTTGGTGATCTCTTTAAGGAAACCGAAGGTTTTGTGTGTGCAATTATGGACGAAGTTATGATGACAAACCACTACCGAAAATATATTGTAAAGGACGGCACGGTTGTCATCGGCCCGGGAAATCCATCCGACACATTATCTCCGGTTGTTCCAGTCCAGCTAACGGACACTATTTGACAAGCACAACCTTGTAACCAGGATTATTTACCAGCAACTTGCTCTTTAATATAATCTTATGGAATCAAAAGTACCATACTATAGGTATGTGCCCGATCAGTTCTCGAAAATGGCAATTGCACATTGTAATGGGATTAGTCTATCATCACTGACAGGATATTGTTGCAAATAAACCTGACATAGTGGTGATAGACCCACTAGACTAGGCGCAATGACTGTTGATAAAGCGATCCCTCGTGACAAGAACCTCGTGAAAGCTGAGAAAGATAAACAAACTAAGTATCTTCATTTGGCTCGCGAGGTTGTCGAAATGTGGGATGTGATTACAACAGTCAATGTACCGATAATCGTAACGGTCAATGGCATAATTGCCAAGAGCCTCGACAAATATCTGAGGAGGCTCTCGTTGGGCAGCTGGATTGAGGGCCCGATCCAGAAAGCAGTAATGTTACTTACTCACGGCGCGTATATAGGAAGTTAGAAGGTCCTCTCTCAGGAGTCCTGAACACCGGTAGCTTGGATTCTGTTCATGGTACCGGTGGGCTACTGTTTAAAACTTTTAAATCTTTGTATTAAAAAAAAATAACTTATAAGTACACACAACGAATAAATGAAATAAAATAAAATAAAACTCCCCATACAAGAGACGTGTTTTTTGGAGTATTTTGCTCGATTTGAACGGCATTATAGTGGATTATAATAATGGCTATGGTACGGAACCCTTCATTTAAATCAAGAACAATAAGTACAGACGCCAGCACATCAAGCTACCCAAAACTGTCAAATTTTCCCTATTAACCTGGAACGTAATGCTGTAGTAATAAAGTTGAAAATCCATTGAGGAAATTTGACAGTTTGTTGTAGCTTGTTGTGCTGGCGTCTGTACATCAACAAAACATCCGTCGCACGGCTCACAGCGACCGATTTGAAAGTATCAGTCTAAGACGACACACAGATGATCAAGCTATTTGGCATATAGGCAACGAGCTTGCAACAAATTAACAATGGTTTCAGTGTATGAGTGTTCCATTCTTATTAAAGCTTAAAAATATTACGCACACACACAAGAATATGATTTTTTTCAGTGTATGAGTGTTCCATTCTTATTAAAGCTTAAAAATATTACGCACACACACAAAAATATGATTTTTTTATGAAAAAGAAAGCCTGTTTTACCTATAAACCAAGTAACTTGTTGGTCTGTAACAAAGCTCTGGACAATGACGTGCCTAATTATGCCATCATGATTCCGTTATGACAAAGGAATACCGCTATTCGCCCTGTATAGCTCTGTCTCTCTCACCGTGGAACCATGATTGCTTTACTTCATGTTATCCCCTGAGACTGTTCACTCACCTTCTTCGGCGGGACAGGCGAAGGCAGGCGTCTGCCGGCCGAGTGCGCGCGCGGTTTGGCCTTAACTAGGCGTCGTTCTGCCTTATTCGGGCGTGGTGTTGCCTTAGCCGGGCGTGATTCAGCCTTAAGCGGGCGCGGCTCTGCCTTCAACGGTCGCGGTCCTGCCCTAACCGGGCGCGATTCTTCCCTTACTAAGCGCGGTTCGTCCCTAACCGATCGCGGTTCATCCCTGACCGAGCGCGGTTCCTCCCTTACCGAGCGGGCTTCCTCCCTAACCGAGGGCGATTCGTCCTTAACCGAGAGCGATTGATCCCTAACCGAGCGCGGTTCTTGCGCAACAAGGCGCGGTTCTTCACTAACCGAGCGTGGTTCGTTTTTAACCGAACGCGGTTCTTCCCTAACCGAGCGCGGTGCGTCTCTAACCAAGTGCGGTTCGTCCCTATCCGAGCGCGGTTCCACCGTAACCGGGCGCGGTTTGTCTTTAACCGGGCGCGGTTTGTCTTTAACCGGGCGCGGTTCGTCCCTAACCGATCGCGGCTCATCCCTGACCGAGAGCGGCTCATCCCTGACCGAGCGCGTTTCGTCCCTAACCGAACGCTTTTCGTCTCTAACCGAGCGTGGTTCGTCCCTAACAGAGTGCGGTAATTTCTGAACCGAGCGCGGTTCTTTCTGAACTGAGTGCGGTTGTGCCCGAATCAAGCGTGGTTCTGCCCCAACCGAGCGCGATTCTGCCCCAACCGAACGCGGTTCCTCGCGGTTTTTCGTGGAGCGAGGTTCATCCTTAACTATGCGCGAATCTTCCCTAACCGAGCGCGGTTCTGGCCGAACCGGGAGCGTTTCATCCCTTACCGAGCGCAGTTCGTCCCTAACCGAGTGAGGATCATCCCTAACTGTCCGCAGCTCGTCCATAACCGAGCGCGGTTCTGCCTCAACCGAACGCGATGCTGCCCGAACCGAGCGTGCTTCGTCCCAGATCGAGCGCGGTTCGTCCCTAACCAAGCGTAGTTCGTCCCTGACTTTGCTCGGATCTTCCCTAACTGAGCGTGGTTCTGGCCGAACCTGGAGCGTTTCATCCCTTACCGAACGTGGTTCGTCCCTAACTGAGGGCTGTTCGTCTTTAACTGAGCGCAGTCCGTCCCTAACCGAACGCGGTTCTGCCCCGACCAAATGCGTTTCATCCCTTACTGAGCGCGGTTCTGGCCGAACCGGGAACGTTTCATCCCTAACGGAGCGTGGTTCTGGCCTAACCGGGAGCGTTTCATCCCTAACGGAGCGCGGTTCTAGCCGAACCGGGAGCGTTTCATCCTTTACCGAGCGTTGTTCGTCCTTAACTGAGCGCACACCGTCCCTAACCGAACGGGGTTCGTGCTTGACTGTGCGTGGTTCGTCCCTAACCGAGCGCAGGTCCTTCCTAACTGACGGTGATTCTTCGTGGGTCTTCACGGAGCGAGGTTCATCCCGAAATATGACCGCTTCTTCCTGTTCCGAGCGCGTATCCTTATACAAGTGCGGTTCCCTGACCGTGCGCGTTTCGTCCCTTACCGAGCGCGTTTTGTCCCCAATCGAGCGTGGTTCGTCCCTAACTGAGCGCGCTTCTTCTCGTCCCGAGGGCGGTTCCCTAACCGAGCGCTGTTCCGTATCAGAGTGCGGTTCCCTAACAGAGCGCGGTTCCCTAACAGAGCGCGGTTCCCTGAACGAGCGCGATACGTCTCTAACCAATCGCGGTTCATCCCTAACTGAGGGCATTTCTTCGTGAGTCTTCGCGGAGCGAGGTTCATCACTAAATATGACCGCTTCTTCCTGTCCCGAGCGTGGATCCCTAACTGAGCGCGGTTCCCTGACCGAGCGCGGTTCGTCCCTAACCGAGCGCGGTTCGTCCCTAACCGAGCGCGGTTCGTCCCTAACCAAGCGCGGTTCGTCCCTAACCGAGCGCGGTTCCCTGACCGAGTGCAGATCGTCCCTAACCGAGCGTGGTTCCCTGACCAAGCTAGGTTCGTCCCTAACCCAGCGCGTTTGGTCCCTAACCGAGCGCGGTTCCCTGACCGAGCGCGTATCGTCCCTAAGCGAGAGCGGTTCCCTGACTGATCGCGGTTCGTCTCTAACCGAGCGCGGTTCCCTGACCGAGCGCGGTTCCCTGACCAAGTGCGATTCGTCCCTAACCGAGCGCGGTTCCCTGACCAAGCTAAGTTCATCCCTAACCGAGCGCGTTTCGTCCCTAAGCGAGAGCGGTTCCCTGACCAAAAGCGGTTCGTCCCTTACCGAGCGCGGTTCCGTGACCGAGTGCGGATCGTCCCTAACCGAGCGTGGTTCCCTGACCAAGCTAGGTTCGTCCCTAACCGAGCGCGTTTGGTCCCTAACCGAGCGCGGTTCCCTGACCGAGCGCGTATCGTCCCTAAGCGAGAGCGGTTCCCTGACTGATCGCGGTTCGTCTCTAACCGAGCGCGGTTCCCTGACCGAGCGCGGTTCCCTGACCAAGTGCGATTCGTCCCTAACCGAGCGCGGTTCCCTGACCAAGCTAAGTTCATCCCTAACCGAGCGCGTTTCGTCCCTAAGCGAGAGCGGTTCCCTGACCAAAAGCGGTTCGTCCCTTACCGAGCGCGGTTCCGTGACCGAGTGCGGATCGTCCCTAACCGAGCGTGGTTCCCTGACCAAGCTAGGTTCGTCCCTAACCGAGCGCGTTTGGTCCCTAACCGAGCGCGGTTCCCTGACCGAGCGCGTATCGTCCCTAAGCGAGAGCGGTTCCCTGACTGATCGCGGTTCGTCTCTAACCGAGCGCGGTTCCCTGACCGAGCGCGGTTCCCTGACCAAGTGCGATTCGTCCCTAACCGAGCGCGGTTCCCTGACCAAGCTAAGTTCATCCCTAACCGAGCGCGTTTCGTCCCTAAGCGAGAGCGGTTCCCTGACCAAAAGCGGTTCGTCCCTTACCGAGCGCGGTTCCGTGACCGAGTGCGGATCGTCCCTAACCGAGCGTGGTTCCCTGACCAAGCTAGGTTCGTCCCTAACCGAGCGCGTTTGGTCCCTAACCGAGCGCGGTTCCCTGACCGAGCGCGTATCGTCCCTAAGCGAGAGCGGTTCCCTGACTGATCGCGGTTCGTCTCTAACCGAGCGCGGTTCCCTGACCGAGCGCGGTTCCCTGACCAAGTGCGATTCGTCCCTAACCGAGCGCGGTTCCCTGACCAAGCTAAGTTCATCCCTAACCGAGCGCGTTTCGTCCCTAAGCGAGAGCGGTTCCCTGACCAAAAGCGGTTCGTCCCTTACCGAGCGCGGTTCCGTGACCGAGTGCGGATCGTCCCTAACCGAGCGTGGTTCCCTGACCAAGCTAGGTTCGTCCCTAACCGAGCGCGTTTGGTCCCTAACCGAGCGCGGTTCCCTGACCGAGCGCGTATCGTCCCTAAGCGAGAGCGGTTCCCTGACTGATCGCGGTTCGTCTCTAACCGAGCGCGGTTCCCTGACCGAGCGCGGTTCCCTGACCAAGTGCGATTCGTCCCTAACCGAGCGCGGTTCCCTGACCAAGCTAAGTTCATCCCTAACCGAGCGCGTTTCGTCCCTAAGCGAGAGCGGTTCCCTGACCAAAAGCGGTTCGTCCCTTACCGAGCGCGGTTCCGTGACCGAGTGCGGATCGTCCCTAACCGAGCGTGGTTCCCTGACCAAGCTAGGTTCGTCCCTAACCGAGCGCGTTTGGTCCCTAACCGAGCGCGGTTCCCTGACCGAGCGCGTATCGTCCCTAAGCGAGAGCGGTTCCCTGACTGATCGCGGTTCGTCTCTAACCGAGCGCGGTTCCCTGACCGAGCGCGGTTCCCTGACCAAGTGCGATTCGTCCCTAACCGAGCGCGGTTCCCTGACCAAGCTAAGTTCATCCCTAACCGAGCGCGTTTCGTCCCTAAGCGAGAGCGGTTCCCTGACCAAAAGCGGTTCGTCCCTTACCGAGCGCGGTTCCGTGACCGAGTGCGGATCGTCCCTAACCGAGCGTGGTTCCCTGACCAAGCTAGGTTCGTCCCTAACCGAGCGCGTTTGGTCCCTAACCGAGCGCGGTTCCCTGACCGAGCGCGTATCGTCCCTAAGCGAGAGCGGTTCCCTGACTGATCGCGGTTCGTCTCTAACCGAGCGCGGTTCCCTGACCGAGCGCGGTTCCCTGACCAAGTGCGATTCGTCCCTAACCGAGCGCGGTTCCCTGACCAAGCTAAGTTCATCCCTAACCGAGCGCGTTTCGTCCCTAAGCGAGAGCGGTTCCCTGACCAAAAGCGGTTCGTCCCTTACCGAGCGCGGTTCCGTGACCGAGTGCGGATCGTCCCTAACCGAGCGTGGTTCCCTGACCAAGCTAGGTTCGTCCCTAACCGAGCGCGTTTGGTCCCTAACCGAGCGCGGTTCCCTGACCGAGCGCGTATCGTCCCTAAGCGAGAGCGGTTCCCTGACTGATCGCGGTTCGTCTCTAACCGAGCGCGGTTCCCTGACCGAGCGCGGTTCCCTGACCAAGTGCGATTCGTCCCTAACCGAGCGCGGTTCCCTGACCAAGCTAAGTTCATCCCTAACCGAGCGCGTTTCGTCCCTAAGCGAGAGCGGTTCCCTGACCAAAAGCGGTTCGTCCCTTACCGAGCGCGGTTCCGTGACCGAGTGCGGATCGTCCCTAACCGAGCGTGGTTCCCTGACCAAGCTAGGTTCGTCCCTAACCGAGCGCGTTTGGTCCCTAACCGAGCGCGTTTCGTCCCTAACCGAACGCGGTTCGTCCCTATCCGAGCGCGTTTCGTCCCTATCCGAGCGCGTTTCGTCCCTATCCGAGCGCGTTTCGTCCCTATCCGAGCGCGTTTCGTCCCTATCCGAGCGCGTTTCGTCCCTATCCGAGCGCGTTTCGTCCCTATCCGAGCGCGTTTCGTCCCTATCCGAGCGCGTTTCGTCCCTATCCGAGCGCGTTTCGTCCCTATCCGAGCGCGTTTCGTCCCTATCCGAGCGCGTTTCGTCCCTATCCGAGCGCGTTTCGTCCCTATCCGAGCGCGTTTCGTCCCTATCCGAGCGCGTTTCGTCCCTATCCGAGCGCGTTTCGTCCCTATCCGAGCGCGTTTCGTCCCTATCCGAGCGCGTTTCGTCCCTATCCGAGCGCGTTTCGTCCCTATCCGAGCGCGTTTCGTCCCTATCCGAGCGCGTTTCGTCCCTATCCGAGCGCGTTTCGTCCCTATCCGAGCGCGTTTCGTCCCTATCCGAGCGCGTTTCGTCCCTATCCGAGCGCGTTTCGTCCCTATCCGAGCGCGTTTCGTCCCTATCCGAGCGCGTTTCGTCCCTATCCGAGCGCGTTTCGTCCCTATCCGAGCGCGTTTCGTCCCTATCCGAGCGCGTTTCGTCCCTATCCGAGCGCGTTTCGTCCCTATCCGAGCGCGTTTCGTCCCTATCCGAGCGCGTTTCGTCCCTATCCGAGCGCGTTTCGTCCCTATCCGAGCGCGTTTCGTCCCTATCCGAGCGCGTTTCGTCCCTATCCGAGCGCGTTTCGTCCCTATCCGAGCGCGTTTCGTCCCTATCCGAGCGCGTTTCGTCCCTATCCGAGCGCGTTTCGTCCCTATCCGAGCGCGTTTCGTCCCTATCCGAGCGCGTTTCGTCCCTATCCGAGCGCGTTTCGTCCCTATCCGAGCGCGTTTCGTCCCTATCCGAGCGCGTTTCGTCCCTATCCGAGCGCGTTTCGTCCCTATCCGAGCGCGTTTCGTCCCTATCCGAGCGCGTTTCGTCCCTATCCGAGCGCGTTTCGTCCCTATCCGAGCGCGTTTCGTCCCTATCCGAGCGCGTTTCGTCCCTATCCGAGCGCGTTTCGTCCCTATCCGAGCGCGTTTCGTCCCTATCCGAGCGCGTTTCGTCCCTATCCGAGCGCGTTTCGTCCCTATCCGAGCGCGTTTCGTCCCTATCCGAGCGCGTTTCGTCCCTATCCGAGCGCGTTTCGTCCCTATCCGAGCGCGTTTCGTCCCTATCCGAGCGCGTTTCGTCCCTATCCGAGCGCGTTTCGTCCCTATCCGAGCGCGTTTCGTCCCTATCCGAGCGCGTTTCGTCCCTATCCGAGCGCGTTTCGTCCCTATCCGAGCGCGTTTCGTCCCTATCCGAGCGCGTTTCGTCCCTATCCGAGCGCGTTTCGTCCCTATCCGAGCGCGTTTCGTCCCTATCCGAGCGCGTTTCGTCCCTATCCGAGCGCGTTTCGTCCCTATCCGAGCGCGTTTCGTCCCTATCCGAGCGCGTTTCGTCCCTATCCGAGCGCGTTTCGTCCCTATCCGAGCGCGTTTCGTCCCTATCCGAGCGCGTTTCGTCCCTATCCGAGCGCGTTTCGTCCCTATCCGAGCGCGTTTCGTCCCTATCCGAGCGCGTTTCGTCCCTATCCGAGCGCGTTTCGTCCCTATCCGAGCGCGTTTCGTCCCTATCCGAGCGCGTTTCGTCCCTATCCGAGCGCGTTTCGTCCCTATCCGAGCGCGTTTCGTCCCTATCCGAGCGCGTTTCGTCCCTATCCGAGCGCGTTTCGTCCCTAACCGAGCGCGGTTCCCTGACCAAGCTAGGTTCGTCCCTAACCGAGCGCGTTTGGTCCCTAACCGAGCGCGTTTCGTCCCTAACCGAGCGCGTATCGTCCCTAAGCGAGAGCGGTTCCCTGACTAAGCGCGGTTCGTCCCTAACCGAGCGTGGTTCGGTGACCGAGCGCGGTTCGTCCCTAAGCAAGCGCGTATCGTCCCTAAGCGAAAGCGGTTCGGTGACTGAGCGCGGTTCGTCCCTAACCGAGCGCGGTTC
>NDFZ01004397.1:71422-82272 GCA_002192655.3 Mamestra configurata
CGAGCGCGTATCGTCCCTAAGCGAGAGCGGTTCCCTGACTGAGCGCGGTTCGTCCCTAACCGAGCGCGGTTCGGTGACCGAGCGCTGTTCGTCCCTAAGCGAGCGCGTATCGTCCCTAAGCGAGAGCGGTTCCCTGACTGAGCGCGGTTCGTCCCTAACCGAGCGCGGTTCCGTGACCGAGCGCGGTTCGTCCCTTACCGAGCGCGGTTCCGTGACCGAGTGCGGATCGTCCCTAACCGAGCGTGGTTCCCTGACCAAGCTAGGTTCGTCCCTAACCGAGCGCGTTTGGTCCCTAACCGAGCGCGTTTCGTCCCTAAGCGAGAGTGGTTCCCTGACCAAAAGCGGTTCGTCCCTTACCGAGCGCGGTTCCGTGACCGAGCGCGGTTCGTCCCTAAGCGAGAGCGGTTCCCTGACCAAAAGCGGTTCGTCCCTTACCGACCGCGGTTCCGTGACCGAGCGAGGTTCGTCCCTAACCGCACGCGTTTCGTCCCTATCCAAGCGCGTTTCATCCTTAACCGAGTGCGTTTCGTCCCTAACCGAGAGCGGTTCCCTGACCGAGCGCGGTTCGTCCCTAACCGAGCGCGGTTCCCTGACCGAGCGCGATTCGTCCCTAACCGAGCGCGGTTCCCTGACCGAGCGCGATTCGTCCCTAACCGAGCGCGGTTGCCTGACCGAGCGCGGTTCGTCCCTATCCGTGGGCGTTTCGTCCCTAACCGAGCGCGGTTCGTCCCTTAGCGAGAGCGGTTCCCTGACCGAGCGCGGTTCGTCCCTTACTGAGCGCGTTTCGTCCCTAACCGAGCGCGGTTCCCTGACCGAGCGCGGTTCGTCCCTAACCGAACGCGTTTCGTCTCTAACCGAGAGCGGTTCCCTGACCGAGCGCGGTTCGTCCCTATCCGAGCGCGTTTCGTCCCTATCCGAGCGCGTTTCGTCCCTAACCGAACGCGTTTCGTCTCTAACCGAGAGCGGTTCCCTGATCGAGCGCAGTTCGTCCCTATCCGAGCGCGTTTCGTCCCTATCCGAGCGCGTTTCGTCCCTAACCGAACGCGTTTCGTCTCTAACCGAGAGCGGTTCCCTGATCGAGCGCAGTTCGTCCCTATCCGAGCGCGTTTCGTCCCTATCCGAGCGCGTTTCGTCCCTAACCGAACGCGTTTCGTCCCTAACCGAGCGCGTTTCGTCCCTAACCGAGCGCGGTTCCCTGACCGAGCGTGGTTCGTCCCTAACCGAGCGCCGTTCCCTGACCGAGCGCGTTTCGTCCCTAACCAAGCGCGGTTCCCTGGCAAATTGCGGTTCGTCCCTAACCGAAAGCGCGTCTTCCCTGAACGAGCGCGGTTCGTCACTAACCGATCGCGATTCATCCTTAACAGAGGACGGTTCTTCGCGGTTTTTAACGGAGCGAGGTTCATCCCTTACTATGAGCGCTTCTTCCTGATCTGAGCGCGGATCCCTAACCGAGCGCAGTTCCCTGACCGAGCGCGGTTCGTCCCTAACCGAGCGCGGTTCCCTGACCGAGCGCGGTTCGTCTCTAACCGATCGCGGTTCGTCCCTAACCGAGCGCAGTTCCCTGACCGAGCGAGGTTCATCTCTAACTATGCGCGCTTCTTCCCGTCCCGAGCGCGGATCCCTAACCGAATGCGGTTCCCTGGCCGGGCGCGGTTCGGCCTTAACTGAGGGCGGGTCTGCCTCAACCGCGCGTTGTTCTGCTCCAACTGAGCGTGGTTCTGCACGAACAGAGCGCGCTTCTTCTCGACCCGAGCGCGGTTCCCTAACTGGGTATGGGTCTGTCCCAACTGAGCGCTGTTCTGCCCCAATCGAGTGCGTTTCGTCCTCAATCGAACGCGGTTCATCCTGAACCGAGCGCGTATCGTCCCTTATCGAGCGTGGTTCGTCCCTAACTGAGCGCGCTTCTTCTCGTCCCGAGCGCGGTTCGTCTCTAACCGAGCGCGGTTCCCTGACCGAGCGCGGTTCCCTGACCGAGCGCGGTTCCCTGACCGAGCGCGGTTCCCTGACCAAGCGCGGTTCCCTGACCGAGCGCGGTTCCCTGACCGAGCGCGGTTCCCTGACCGAGCGCGGTTCCCTGACCGAGCGCGGTTCCCTGACCGAGCGCGGTTCCCTGACCGAGCGCGGTTCCCTGACCGAGCGCGGTTCCCTGACCGAGCGCGGTTCCCTGACCGAGCGCGGTTCCCTGACCGAGCGCGGTTCCCTGACCGAGCGCGGTTCCCTGACCGAGCGCGGTTCCCTGACCGAGCGCGGTTCCCTGACCGAGCGCGGTTCCCTGACCGAGCGCGGTTCCCTGACCGAGCGCGGTTCCCTGACCGAGCGCGGTTCCCTGACCGAGCGCGGTTCCCTGACCGAGCGCGGTTCCCTGACCGGGGGCGGTTCCCTGACCGAGCGCGGTTCCCTGACCAGGGGCGGTTCCCTGACCGAGCGCGGTTCCCTAACCGAGCGCGGTTCGTCTCTAACCGATCGCAGTTCGTCCCTAACCGAACGCAGTTCGTCCCTAACCGAACGCGGTTCGTCCCTAACCGAACGCACTTCTTCACTGAATGAGCGCGATTCGTCGCTAACCGACCGCGGTTCCCTGACCGAGCGCGGTTCGTCTCTAACCGATCGCGGTTCGTCCCTAACCGAACGCGCTTCTTCCCTAACCGAACGCGCTTCTTCCCTGAACGAGCGCGGTTCGTCGCTAATCGATCGCGATTCATCCTTAACAGAGGACGGTTCTTCGCGGTTCTTCGCGGAGCGAGGTTCATCTCTAACTATGCGCGCTTCTTCCCGTCCCGAACGCGGATCCCTAACCGAATGCGGTTCCCTGACCGGGCGCGGTTCGGCCTTAACTGAAGGCGCGTCTGCCTCAACCGCGCGTTGTTCTGCTCCAACTGAGCGTGGTTCTGCACGAACAGAGCGCGCTTCTTCTCGACCCGAGCGCGATTCCCTAACTGGGTATGGGTCTGTCCCAACTGAGCGCTGTTCTGCCCCAATCGAGTGCGTTTCGTCCTCAATCGAACGCGGTTCATCCTGAACCGAGCGCGTATCGTCCCTTATCGAGCGTGGTTCGTCCCTAACTGAGCGCGCTTCTTCTCGACCCGAGCGCGATTCCCTAACTGGGTATGGGTCTGTCCCAACTGAGCGCTGTTCTGCCCCAATCGAGTGCGTTTCGTCCTCAATCGAACGCGGTTCATCCTGAACCGAGCGCGTATCGTCCCTTATCGAGCGTGGTTCGTCCCTAACTGAGCGCGCTTCTTCTCGACCCGAGCGCGATTCCCTAACTGGGTATGGGTCTGTCCCAACTGAGCGCTGTTCTGCCCCAATCGAGTGCGTTTCGTCCTCAATCGAACGCGGTTCATCCTGAACCGAGCGCGTATCGTCCCTTATCGAGCGTGGTTCGTCCCTAACTGAGCGCGCTTCTTCTCGACCCGAGCGCGATTCCCTAACTGGGTATGGGTCTGTCCCAACTGAGCGCTGTTCTGCCCCAATCGAGTGCGTTTCGTCCTCAATCGAACGCGGTTCATCCTGAACCGAGCGCGTATCGTCCCTTATCGAGCGTGGTTCGTCCCTAACTGAGCGCGCTTCTTCTCGACCCGAGCGCGATTCCCTAACTGGGTATGGGTCTGTCCCAACTGAGCGCTGTTCTGCCCCAATCGAGTGCGTTTCGTCCTCAATCGAACGCGGTTCATCCTGAACCGAGCGCGTATCGTCCCTTATCGAGCGTGGTTCGTCCCTAACTGAGCGCGCTTCTTCTCGACCCGAGCGCGATTCCCTAACTGGGTATGGGTCTGTCCCAACTGAGCGCTGTTCTGCCCCAATCGAGTGCGTTTCGTCCTCAATCGAACGCGGTTCATCCTGAACCGAGCGCGTATCGTCCCTTATCGAGCGTGGTTCGTCCCTAACTGAGCGCGCTTCTTCTCGACCCGAGCGCGATTCCCTAACTGGGTATGGGTCTGTCCCAACTGAGCGCTGTTCTGCCCCAATCGAGTGCGTTTCGTCCTCAATCGAACGCGGTTCATCCTGAACCGAGCGCGTATCGTCCCTTATCGAGCGTGGTTCGTCCCTAACTGAGCGCGCTTCTTCTCGACCCGAGCGCGATTCCCTAACTGGGTATGGGTCTGTCCCAACTGAGCGCTGTTCTGCCCCAATCGAGTGCGTTTCGTCCTCAATCGAACGCGGTTCATCCTGAACCGAGCGCGTATCGTCCCTTATCGAGCGTGGTTCGTCCCTAACTGAGCGCGCTTCTTCTCGACCCGAGCGCGATTCCCTAACTGGGTATGGGTCTGTCCCAACTGAGCGCTGTTCTGCCCCAATCGAGTGCGTTTCGTCCTCAATCGAACGCGGTTCATCCTGAACCGAGCGCGTATCGTCCCTTATCGAGCGTGGTTCGTCCCTAACTGAGCGCGCTTCTTCTCGACCCGAGCGCGATTCCCTAACTGGGTATGGGTCTGTCCCAACTGAGCGCTGTTCTGCCCCAATCGAGTGCGTTTCGTCCTCAATCGAACGCGGTTCATCCTGAACCGAGCGCGTATCGTCCCTTATCGAGCGTGGTTCGTCCCTAACTGAGCGCGCTTCTTCTCGACCCGAGCGCGATTCCCTAACTGGGTATGGGTCTGTCCCAACTGAGCGCTGTTCTGCCCCAATCGAGTGCGTTTCGTCCTCAATCGAACGCGGTTCATCCTGAACCGAGCGCGTATCGTCCCTTATCGAGCGCGGTTCGTCTCTAACCGAGCGCGGTTCGTCTCTAACCGAGCGCGGTTCCCTGACCGAGCGCGGTTCGTCTCTAACCGAGCGCGGTTCCCTGACCGAGCGCGGTTCCCTGACCGAGCGCGGTTCCCTGACCGAGCGCGGTTCCCTGACCAAGCGCGGTTCCCTGACCGGGGGCGGTTCCCTGACCGAGCGCGGTTCCCTGACCAGGGGCGGTTCCCTGACCGAGCGCGGTTCCCTAACCGAGCGCGGTTCGTCTCTAACCGATCGCGGTTCGTCCCTAACCGAACGCGGTTCGTCCCTAACCGAACGCGGTTCGTCCCTAACCGAACGCGCTTCTTCCCTGAACGAGCGCGATTCGTCGCTAACTGATCGCGATTCATCCTTAACAGAGGACGGCTCTTCGCGCTTCTTCGCGGAGCGAGGTTCATCTCTAACTATGATCGCTTTTTCCTGTTCCGAGCGCGGTTCCTTGACCGACCGCGGTTCGTCCCTAACTGAGGGTGGTTCTTCGCGGTTCTTCGTGGAGCGAGATTCATCAGTAACTATGCGCGCTTCTTCCCGTCCCGAGCGCGGATCCCTAACCGAGCGCGGTTCCCTGACCGTACGCGGTTCGTCTTTAACTAATCGCGGTTCATCCCTAACCGATCGCGATTCATCCTTAACAGAGGACGGCTCTTCGCGCTTCTTCGCGGAGCGAGGTTCATCTCTAACTATGATCGCTTTTTCCTGTTCCGAGCGCGGTTCCTTGACCGACCGCGGTTCGTCCCTAACTGAGGGTGGTTCTTCGCGGTTCTTCGTGGAGCGAGATTCATCAGTAACTATACGCGCTTCTTCCCGTCCTGAGCGCGGATCCCTAACCGAGCGCGGTTCCCTGACCGTACGCGGTTCGTCTTTAACTAATCGCGATTCATCCCTAACAGAGGACGGTTCATCACGCTTTTTCGCGGAGCGAGGTTCATCTCTAGCTATGATCGCTTCTTCCTGTTCCAAGCGCAGTTCCCTGACCGACCGCGATTCATCCTTAACAGAGGACGGTTCATCACGCTTTTTCGCGGAGCGAGGTTCATCTCTAGCTATGATCGCTTCTTCCTGTTCCAAGCGCAGTTCCCTGACCGACCGCGGTTCGTCCCTAATAGAGGCTGCTTCTTCGCGGTTCTTCGTGGAGCGAGATTCATCCGTAACTATGCGCGCTTCTTCCCGTCCCAAGCGCGGTTCCCTAACCGAGCGCGGTTCCCTAACCAAGCGCAGTTCGTCTCTAACCGAGCGCGGTTCCCTGACCGAGCGTGGTTTGTCGTTAACCGATCGCGGTTCGACCCTCACCGATCGCGGTTCGTCCCTAACCGAACGCGCTTCTTCCCTAAACGAGCGCGATTCGTCTCTAACCGATCGCGATTCATCCTTAACAAAGGACGGTTCTTCGCGCTTCTTCGCGGAGCGAGGTTCATCTCTAACTATGATCGCTTCTTCCTGTTCCGAGCGCGGCTCCCTGACCGACCGCGGTTCATCCCTAACTGAGGGTGGTTCTTCGCGGTTCTCCGTGGAGCGAGATTCATCCGTAACTTTGCGCGCTTCTTCCCGTCCTGAGGGCGGTTCCCTAACCAAGCGCAATTCGTCTCTTATTGAGCGCGGTTCGACCCTAATCGAACGCGGTTCGTCCCTAACCGAACGCGCTTCTTCCCTGAACGAGCGCGAGTCGTCGCTAATCGATCGCGATTCATCCTTAACAGAGGACGGTTCTTCGCGCTTCTTCGCGGAGCGAGGTCCATCTCTCACTATGATCGCTTCTTCCTGTTCCGAGCGTGGTTCCCTGACCGAGCGCGGTTCGTCTCTAACCGATCGCGGTTCGACCCTAATCGAACGCGGTTCGACCCTAATCGAACGCGGTTCGTCCCTAACCGAACGCGCTTCTTCCCTGAACGAGCGCGAGTCGTCGCTAATCGATCGCGATTCATCCTTAACAGAGGACGGTTCTTCGCGCTTCTTCGCGGAGCGAGGTCCATCTCTCACTATGATCGCTTCTTCCTGTTCCGAGCGCGGTTTTCTGACCAACTGCGGTTCGTCCCTAACTGACGGTGGTTCTTCGCGGTTTACCAAGCGTAGTTCGTTTCTTATTGAGTGCAGTTCCCTGACCAACCGCGGTTCGTCCCTAACTGAGGGTGGTTCTTCGCGGTTCTTCGTGGAACGAGATTCATCCGTAACTTTGCGCGCTTCTTCCCGTCCTGAGCGCGGTTCCCTAACCAAGCGCAATTCGTCTCTTATCGAGCGCGGTTCCCTGACCGACCGCGGTTCGTCCCTAACTGAGGGTGGTTCTTCGCGGTTTACCAAGCGTAGTTCGTCTCTTATTGAGTGCAGTTCCCTAACCGAACGCGGTTCGTCTTTAACCAATCGCGGTTCGTCCCTAACCGAACGCGCTTCTTCCCTGAACGAGCGCGATTCGTCGCTAACCGATCGCGATTCATCCTTAACAGAGGACGGTTCTTCGCGCTTCTTCGCGGAGCGAGGTTCATCTCTAACTATGATCGCTTCTTCCTGTTCCGAGCGCTGTTCCCTGACCAACCGCGGTTCGTCCCTAACTGAGGGTGGTTCTTCGCGGTTCTTCGTGGAGCGAGATTCATCCGTAACTTTGCGCGCTTCTTCCCGTCCTGAGCGCGGTTCCCTAACCAAGCGCAATTCGTCTCTTATCGAGCGCGGTTCCCTGACCGAGCGCGATTCGTCCCTAACCGAGCGCGGTTCCCTGACCGAGCGCGATTCGTCCCTAACCGAGCGCGGTTCCCTGACCGAGCGCGATTCGTCCCTAACCGAGCGCGGTTCCCTGACCGAGCGCGATTCGTCCCTAACCGAGCGCGGTTCCCTGACCGAGCGCGATTCGTCCCTAACCGAGCGCGGTTCCCTGACCGAGCGCGATTCGTCCCTAACCGAGCGCGGTTCCCTGACCGAGCGCGATTCGTCCCTAACCGAGCGCGGTTCCCTGACCGAGCGCGATTCGTCCCTAACCGAGCGCGGTTCCCTGACCGAGCGCGATTCGTCCCTAACCGAGCGCGGTTCCCTGACCGAGCGCGATTCGTCCCTAACCGAGCGCGGTTCCCTGACCGAGCGCGATTCGTCCCTAACCGAGCGCGGTTCCCTGACCGAGCGCGATTCGTCCCTAACCGAGCGCGGTTCCCTGACCGAGCGCGATTCGTCCCTAACCGAGCGCGGTTCCCTGACCGAGCGCGATTCGTCCCTAACCGAGCGCGGTTCCCTGACCGAGCGCGATTCGTCCCTAACCGAGCGCGGTTCCCTGACCGAGCGCGATTCGTCCCTAACCGAGCGCGGTTCCCTGACCGAGCGCGATTCGTCCCTAACCGAGCGCGGTTCCCTGACCGAGCGCGATTCGTCCCTAACCGAGCGCGGTTCCCTGACCGAGCGCGATTCGTCCCTAACCGAGCGCGGTTCCCTGACCGAGCGCGATTCGTCCCTAACCGAGCGCGGTTCCCTGACCGAGCGCGATTCGTCCCTAACCGAGCGCGGTTCCCTGACCGAGCGCGATTCGTCCCTAACCGAGCGCGGTTCCCTGACCGAGCGCGATTCGTCCCTAACCGAGCGCGGTTCCCTGACCGAGCGCGATTCGTCCCTAACCGAGCGCGGTTCCCTGACCGAGCGCGATTCGTCCCTAACCGAGCGCGGTTCCCTGACCGAGCGCGATTCGTCCCTAACCGAGCGCGGTTCCCTGACCGAGCGCGATTCGTCCCTAACCGAGCGCGGTTCCCTGACCGAGCGCGATTCGTCCCTAACCGAGCGCGGTTCCCTGACCGAGCGCGATTCGTCCCTAACCGAGCGCGGTTCCCTGACCGAGCGCGATTCGTCCCTAACCGAGCGCGGTTCCCTGACCGAGCGCGATTCGTCCCTAACCGAGCGCGGTTCCCTGACCGAGCGCGATTCGTCCCTAACCGAGCGCGGTTCCCTGACCGAGCGCGATTCGTCCCTAACCGAGCGCGGTTCCCTGACCGAGCGCGATTCGTCCCTAACCGAGCGCGGTTCCCTGACCGAGCGCGATTCGTCCCTAACCGAGCGCGGTTCCCTGACCGAGCGCGATTCGTCCCTAACCGAGCGCGGTTCCCTGACCGAGCGCGATTCGTCCCTAACCGAGCGCGGTTCCCTGACCGAGCGCGATTCGTCCCTAACCGAGCGCGGTTCCCTGACCGAGCGCGATTCGTCCCTAACCGAGCGCGGTTCCCTGACCGAGCGCGATTCGTCCCTAACCGAGCGCGGTTCCCTGACCGAGCGCGATTCGTCCCTAACCGAGCGCGGTTCCCTGACCGAGCGCGATTCGTCCCTAACCGAGCGCGGTTCCCTGACCGAGCGCGATTCGTCCCTAACCGAGCGCGGTTCCCTGACCGAGCGCGATTCGTCCCTAACCGAGCGCGGTTCCCTGACCGAGCGCGATTCGTCCCTAACCGAGCGCGGTTCCCTGACCGAGCGCGATTCGTCCCTAACCGAGCGCGGTTCCCTGACCGAGCGCGATTCGTCCCTAACCGAGCGCGGTTCCCTGACCGAGCGCGATTCGTCCCTAACCGAGCGCGGTTCCCTGACCGAGCGCGATTCGTCCCTAACCGAGCGCGGTTCCCTGACCGAGCGCGATTCGTCCCTAACCGAGCGCGGTTCCCTGACCGAGCGCGATTCGTCCCTAACCGAGCGCGGTTCCCTGACCGAGCGCGATTCGTCCCTAACCGAGCGCGGTTCCCTGACCGAGCGCGATTCGTCCCTAACCGAGCGCGGTTCCCTGACCGAGCGCGATTCGTCCCTAACCGAGCGCGGTTCCCTGACCGAGCGCGATTCGTCCCTAACCGAGCGCGGTTCCCTGACCGAGCGCGATTCGTCCCTAACCGAGCGCGGTTCCCTGACCGAGCGCGATTCGTCCCTAACCGAGCGCGGTTCCCTGACCGAGCGCGATTCGTCCCTAACCGAGCGCGGTTCCCTGACCGAGCGCGATTCGTCCCTAACCGAGCGCGGTTCCCTGACCGAGCGCGATTCGTCCCTAACCGAGCGCGGTTCCCTGACCGAGCGCGATTCGTCCCTAACCGAGCGCGGTTCCCTGACCGAGCGCGATTCGTCCCTAACCGAGCGCGGTTCCCTGACCGAGCGCGATTCGTCCCTAACCGAGCGCGGTTCCCTGACCGAGCGCGATTCGTCCCTAACCGAGCGCGGTTCCCTGACCGAGCGCGATTCGTCCCTAACCGAGCGCGGTTCCCTGACCGAGCGCGATTCGTCCCTAACCGAGCGCGGTTCCCTGACCGAGCGCGATTCGTCCCTAACCGAGCGCGGTTCCCTGACCGACCGCGGTTCGTCCCTAATAGCTAACTATGCGCGCTTCTTCCCGTCCTGAGCGCGGTTCCCTAACCAAGCGCAATTCGTCTCTTACCGAGCGCGGTTCCCTGACCGAGCGCGGTTCCTTGACCGACCGCGGTTCATCCCTAACTGAGGGTGGTTCTTCGCGGTTTACCAACCGTAGTTCGTCTCTTATTGAGTGCAGTTCCCTGACCAAACGCGGTTCGTCTTTAACCAATCGCGGTTCGTCCCTAACCGAACGCGCTTCTTCCCTGAACGAGCGCGATTCGTCGCTAACCGATCGCGATTCATCCTTAACAGAGGACGGTTCTTCGCGCTTCTTCGCGGAGCGAGGTTCATCTCTAACTATGATCGCTTCTTCCTGTTCCAAGCGCTGTTCCCTGACCAAACGCGGTTCGTCCCTAACTGAGGGTGGTTCTTCGCGGTTCTTCGTGGAGCGAGATTTATCCGTAACTATGCGCGCTTCTTCCCGTCCTGAGCGCGGTTCCCTAACCAAGCGCAATTCGTCTCTTATCGAGCGCGGTTCCCTGACCGAGCGCGGTGCCCTGACCGACCGCGGTTCGTCCTTAACTGAGGGTGGTTCTTCGCGGTTTACCAAGCGTAGTTCGTCTCTAATTGAGTGCAGTTCCCTGACCAACCGCGGTTCGTCCCTAACTGGGGGTGGTTCTTCGCGGTTCTTCGTGGAGCGAGATTCATCCGTAACTTTGCGCGCTTCTTCCCGTCCTGAGCGCGGTTCCCTAACCAAGCGCAATTCGTCTCTTATTGAGCGCGGTTCCCTGACCGACCGCGGTTCGTCCCTAACTGAGGGTGGTTCTTCGCGGTTTACC